>JAJPUD010005017.1:0-24799 GCA_023553655.1 Myrmecobius fasciatus | reverse complement strand
TCCCAGGAGTTCACAGAGAAAGCTGTCTGCAGTTAGCCATCTTGGCTCCGCCCCCCCTCAATTTATTTATAAGAACACACTAAAATTATAAATGTATACAAAATTAAAATGAGGGGATAAAAAAAATTATCACTGCATCATGTGAATCCAAAAAAGCAATTGTTGAAACTCAGGATGTAGTCAATGTTGGAATTTAGTGTGATTTATGATATATGTTTATAAGAGGGGTTTAGGGCTTTTTTCTTTTTCAAAGGGTCAATGAGTGGGAAGAAAAGAAGGCAGATTTTTACTGATTAAAAAAATATAATTTTTAAAATAATATTTGAAAATATGACTGCCATGTTAGATATTAAAAATTTAGAAGAAAAGCAAATCATATACATCTCACAATCACGAGGATATCTATTCTTAACCAATTAAAAGATAGAGCCAATTAGAAAAGATAAAATAGATATCTTTGATTGCATGAAACTGAAAAACTTCTACATAGGCAAAAAAAGCACTTAGAATGCAAAGGGAAATGGTAAAATGGGGGGAAAATATGTGTCAAATTTCTCTAGTTAGGTTTTTATATCCATGAGATATAAACAAATAATATATATACATATAATATATATGTACATGTAGTTGACATATATATTATAAAGAATATGTGTACATTTATATACATAAATATTTGTGTATGTGCATGCATAGTTGTATATAAAAACAAAAGCCATTCCCAAATACATAAGAATTATGCTATTAACTATATGAAAAATATTTTAAATCACAAATAACAAGAGAAAAGTAAGTCAAAACAACTCTGAGGGTTTTAATATGATTAATTATGTTGATTGCTTTCCTAATGTTGAATTATCCTTGCATGCTTGGTATAAATCCAGTTTGGTCATAATGAATGATTTCATGGATAAATTACTATAATCTGATGAGATTAAAAGTTAATATTAATTAACATTTCTAATATTTGCAGTATTCTTTCCTTTTTTGCTTTTGTTTTTAGGAATATATTTGTCTTATAAGGTCAATCTGGTAGACTGAAATAACTCATTAACATTTCTACATATTACCAACAAAACCTTCAAGAGATATTGTAAAAGATGTCTTATCTAACATATAGGTACCATAAATATCTGGAAATGCATCTCCCAAGAAAAAAACAGTAACTACATAAATATGAATCACAAACATTTTTATATAAAGTCAGATTTAAATAATTGGAGAAATATTAATTAATTAATTAATGTTCATGGATGGGCAGAGTCAATACAATAAAAATGATAGTTTTCCTAATCTGCTTATTCAATGCAATGTCAATTGAATGAATAAAACATGTTTCATTGAGTTAGAGAAAAAATAAATTAATTTGGAAGAACCAAGGTCAAGAATATCAAAAGAGTTAATGAAAAATAGAACTAGAAGTTTAGCAGTACTGAATCTTAAACTGTATCACAAGGCAGTAATTACAAAAAATCTGGTACTGGCTAAGAAATAGAAAAGTGGATCAGTGGAACAGAATGGACACACAATACATGGTAGTAAATGATTATAATAACCTTGTGTTTGGCCAATGTAAGGATTTCAGCCATTGGAATAAAACTTCATTATTTGGTTAAAAAAAATAGCAGAAAAACTAAAAAGCAATCTGGTAGAAATTAGCAGAAATATTTGACACCATTTTTTCAAGATGAGGTCAAAATAGATACATGACCTAGTAAATTAGAGAAACATGAAACATAATATCTATCAGACTTATGGACAGGAGAGGAACTTATGTATAGAGAAGAGACAGAGAACATTGTGAAATATAAATGGATAAAGGTTTTGTACAAATAAAACCAATGTAGCCAAGACTAGAGAAAAGCAGAAAATTTTTGGGAAAACCTTATAGACAGCTTCTTGAAAAAATGTCTCATATCTCAAGTATATGGAAAACTTTGTCAATTTATATACATATGAGTCATTTATCAATTGATAAGTGATTAAAGGATAGGAACAGGCAGTTTTGGGTGAAGAAATCAAAGCTATATATAGTTACATGAAAAAATGACCTAAATCATTGTTGAATAGAAAAATGTAAATTAAAATAATTTTGACATATCATCTCAAACCTATCTGCTTGGCTAAAAAGAGAAAAGGGGAAAATGATACATGTTGGAAAAATTGGGACATTCATACATTATTGGTGGAACTGTGAATTGTTCCAACCATTTTGGAGAGCAATCTGGAATTATGCCCAAAGAATTATGAAATTGTATATACCCTTTGACCTTTTCATATACCACTGTTAAGACTGTTTCCAAGGTAATAAGGGGAAAAAGGAAAAGGAACTTATATCTTTAAAAATATTTATAGTAGTTCCCTTTGTAGTGGCAAAGGAATAGGAATCCACATCAATTGGGGAATGACTAAACAATTTGTGATATATGATTGTTATGTAATACCATTGTGCTGTAAGAAATAATGAGCTGGTTGGTATTAGAAAAACATGGAAAGACTTGAATGAAATAATAAAGAGTAAAATAAGCAGAACCAAAAGAACATTGTATACAGTAACAGCAATATAGTTTGAAGAATAACAGTGAACAACTAAGTTATTCTGAGTATTAAAGAAAGAAATGCTAAATAGAAGCATGCATAATATGATTTAATACATGTGCATATATGTACACATGCATGTATGTTTAACATTTGTGAGTGCATGCGTGTATGAAAATGGTGGTCTCTACTGAG
The DNA here is from genome assembly GCA_023553655.1 of Myrmecobius fasciatus. Lineage (NCBI taxonomy): Eukaryota > Metazoa > Chordata > Mammalia > Dasyuromorphia > Myrmecobiidae > Myrmecobius > Myrmecobius fasciatus. Next base: position 22,066 of record JAJPUD010005017.1, on the reverse strand, counting down.
AGATAGAGAGGGAGGGAGACAATTTAGAACTCAAAATGTAACAAAACACAAATAAAAATAGTCTGATAGAGTTATTTGTTTTTCAATTTTAAGGAACATTTTATAATTGTCCTTCACATGTTTGATAGAATTCTCCCACGAATTAATTTTTTTCCTATGAATCTAGGTTTTTTCCTGTAGTTTCATTACAAGTCATTTGACTTCCTTTTCCAAGATTGGGTATTTAAGATTTCTATCTGGTCTTCTGCTAGTTTGGATATTTTATATTTTTGAAAGTATTCCACTTTGTGTTCTTCGTTTTGTTAGCATATAACTAACTATTCTAGGTTCTGAAAATCTTTTTATCTCTACTTTTGCTATGATTTCAATTTGTTCATTAACTATTTTATTGATTTGATTTTCTGATCTCTTTATTTTTATTTATTTATTTAGTTTTTGCTGAGGCAATTGGGGTTAAGTGATTTGTCCAGGGTCACACAGCTAGGAAGTGTTAAGTGTTTAAAGCCAGATTTGAAAGCAGATTTTCCTGACTTCAGGGCTGATATACTATCCACTGCGCCACCTAGCTGCCCCTTTTCTGACCTCTTTAATCAAATTGATTAAAAATTTGTCAATTTTATTAGTCCTTTCAAAGAAGAGTTTTTAGTTTTATTTATCATTTTGATAGGATTTTTGAGAGAGTTTTTGATTAGTTCTCTTCTTATTTTTATTATTATTATTATTCACTTTTGTGCTTATTTTAGGCTTTTTTATTCTTAATTTCAAAATACATATTCAGTTCATTAATGCTCTCTTTTCCAACTTGTTAAGCCATGTTTGTATGTAGAAATTTCTTTCACAGAATTATTAATTGCTTCAATGTATTGATGTTTGGCCCACTTGTTATTCATGATTTTATTGTTAACTCTCCATTTGGGTCTGTGTCTTCTGTTTGTGGTGGTGGAACTATTTTGACTGCATTATGGTTTGTAAAGAATGTATTTATTATTTCTCCCTTCTTAAATTTGTTTGCAATATCTCTGTGCCCTATACACAATCAATTTTTGTTAAAGTTTCATGTGATGATGGACAAATATGTATATTCTTTAGCATTTGGAAGATACAATAAGTCATTTTAAACTCTGTTTTCTCCAATTTGTTCAGTTCTATATTTTCCCTTTCATTTATTTTTCTATTAGGCTCCTTAGACAAATCAGGAGAGGGACAGTGAAATCTCCTATAACTATTGTTATCCTTCATCCTCAAAGAGGATAAAAATGGCATCACTATATTGAGGTCAAAGTACAGTGAGTCTGACTGTGGCTGATCAAATCGATATTAATTCAGAAGACACTACCACAGGTCAGGCACAAATAGACTCCATTTGGAGTGGAGATGTCTTGAAATTTGTTTCTTTTGACCTGTTGTAATTCTGCTTTGCTCACAGAGCATTGCACCTTCTTTGATACAGGCATGCCACTGAGTGTTTCTGTGCCAGTGTCTCTCATGTTTCATAATAAATTTGAAAGTTTTTCAGAGAGATCTTAAAACTGTCATTACTTTTTTTTTGACCTCCATGTGAGCTTTATGTCAGTTCTCTGTAAAACAACCTTTGGGGCAAATGCATGTTTGGCATTTGAACAATATGATTAACCCCTCAAAGTTGTGCTTTCTGCAGTAGAGTTTGTATGGTTGACAGTTCAACTTGACAAAGGAATTCAGTATCTGGTACCTTATCTTGCTAAGGGATCTTCAGAATCTTCCTAAGACAATTCAAATGGAAGTGATTCAGTTTCCTGACATGGCACTGATATGCTGTCCAAATTTCACAAGCATACAACAATAAGATCAACACAGCGACTCCGTTGACTTTCACTTTGGTAAGCAGCCTGATTCTTCTCTCTCACATTTTTCCTCTGGAGCCTCCCAAAAACAGAGCTAGCTCTTATAGTGCATTCATGAATCTCATCGTCTATGTGCTTATCCATGGAATATACTGTCAAGATAAGTGAACTTATCCACAGCATTCAGAATTTCTCCATTTTCTGTAACTGATGAGTCCATATATGAATGATGTGGTACTGGTTGATGGAGAACCTCTTTTCTTGGAGTTAAGAGTTAGGCCAAAATTAGAACAAGCAACCGAGAATTGATTCATACTTTGTTTTACCTCAGTCTCAAAGGATGCAGAAATTACACAATCATCTGTGAACAAAAAGTCATCTACTAATTCTTTCTCCATTTTAGTCTTGGCTTGTAGCCTTTTCAAGTTAAATAATTTACTGTCAGTATATTAGTTCACTTTGCTGCCATTTTCATTCTTGTTGAAGGTGTCTGACAACAATGTAGAAAACATGTTAAAAAACATGGGAGTGAGACTTCTGGGGGTGGAGAAAAGATGACAGAATAAAGTTAATAAGCTGCTTGAAAACCACATGAAACCAAGCTTCTGAGTAGAATCTGGAATGACAGAGCCTACAAAAAGATAGAATGAAATTATTCTCCAGCTCAAGGACTTGGAAGGACTTCAAGAAAGGTCAGTCTTATTGGGTTGGACCAAGCTCAGATGGTATCCTGAAAAACCAGTGGGAGGATCTTAATCACAGGAGATCAGCGACTGAAACCCTCTACTCTGGCTCAGTAAAAGAATAGCAGAGTAGAGTAGTGGAGGAACCTCCACTCCCAGGACAGAAGGCAAATTGCCAGCTCAGGAAACCAGGCAACAATATGTGGGATGAGCAAGACACCAAGCACAAAGGGCCCCTGTGCTCAAAGCCAAGGCTCAAAGCTGCACAAGAAGCTTGGAACAGAACCATCTGTACCCCAGGAACAGAGTTCAACCTTAAAAGTCACAAAATAGGGAAAAAGGTAGAAAGAAAGGAAGAAGGAAGGAAGAAAGAAAGGAAGAAGGAAGGAAGAAAGGAAGGAAGAAAGAGAGGAAGAAAAGAATGAGGGAAGGAAGGAAGGAGGGAAGGAAGGAAGGAGCGAGGGAAGAAAGGAGGGAAGGAAGGAAGAAGGGAAAGAAGAAAGGAGGGAAAGAAGGAAGGAAGGAGGGAGAGAAGGAGGGAAAGAGGGAGGGAAGGAGATAAGGAAGGAAGGAATGAAAGAGGGAAGGAGGAAAGAGAGGGGGGAGAGGGAGAGAGAGAAAGAAGCAGGGAAAAAAGAAAGAAAATGAGCAAGAAACAGAAAAGAACCTTAACCATAGGTGGTGACAGAGAAATCCAAAATACTAACTCAGAAGAGGACAAATACCCACATAAAACCTCAAAAGGTGATATGAATTGGTCTCAAGCCCAAAGAGCCTTCTTGTATGTGCTCATAAAGGATTTTAAAAAAGAAGTAGAGGAAAAAATGGGAAAAGAAACTAAAGCTTTGTAAGAGCTAAAACATAATAAATAAAAATAAAACAGCTAAAACTTTGTAACAGCTAAAAACATAAATAAAAAGAGAGAGAGAGAGAGTCAACAGCTTAGAAAAGGTAGAGAAAAGATTGACTGAAGGAAACAATTCCTTAAAAACCACAATTGGATAGATAAAAAAAAATCCACTAAAGAAAACAATACCTTGAAAAGTAGAATTAACTAGATGGAAAAAGGGATACATAAGGTAACTGAAGAAAATCATACATTAAAAACTAGAAGGGCAAATGGAAGCTAGTGACTCTATACTCTATTAAGACATTTAAGAATTAATCAAACAAACTAAAAAGAATGAAAAAAATGGAAAAAAATGTAAAATACATCATGGGAAAAATAGCTCCCTTGGAAAATAGATTCAGGAGAGACCATTTAAAAATTATTGATTAATCTGAAGGCCATGACCCAAAAAAGATAGCATTCTTCAAGGGATTATCAAGGAAAACTGCCCTAATATACTAGAATCAGAGGGCAAAATAGCCATTGAAAGAAACTATTGATCACCTCCAGAAAGAGATTCCACAGGAAAAATACCAAGTAACATTATTGCAAAAGTGAATTATAACCTCAAGGAAAAATACTGCAGGCTACCAGAAAAAAAAAAAAAAAAAAAAAAAAACAATTCAAGTATTGAGGAGCCACAGTCAAGATTACCCAGGATCTAGCAGCTATTATAATAAAGGATCAGAGGGCTTGGAATATCACATTCTGGAAGGCAAAAGATCTGGGCTTACAACCAAGAATTCATCTTTCAGGGGAGGACATAGATCTTCAATGAAGAAGGGAACTTCCAATCGTTTCATATGAAAAAATTCAACAGAAAACTTTATCTATAAACACAATTCTCAAGAGAAGCATAGAAAGGTAAACAGGAAATTAAAAAAACAAACAAACAAACATTATTTAAAGGTTAAACTGTTTACATCCTTAGATAGGACAATACCTGTAACTTTTGAGAATTGTATCTTTTATGAGTGCAGTTAGAGGGGGCATATATAGACAGAGGTATAAATTGCCTCTGATGTGATGATATTAAGGAAAAAGACATTAAGGAGTGAAAAAAGGATTGTAGGGAAGAGAGTAAAGGGGAGATAAAATGGGATAAATTAGATCACATAAAGAGGCACAAAAAACCTATTACAGTAGAGGAAAAGAAGAGAAGAGAATGATCATTGTTTGAAGCTTGATCACAGTTTTGGCTCAGAGAAGGAATAGCATATTCACCCAATTGGGTATAGAAATTTATGTTACATATAGGGAAATAGAAGGAGAAAGTGTAAAGGGTGGGACTAGATAGAAGGGAGGGCAGGATTGATTAGAAATAAAACACTACTAAGAAGGGACAAGGTAGAAAGAACAAAAATATATACTGGAGAGAAAATAGGAGGGAGAGAAATACACAACTGTTAATCCTAACTGTAGATGTGAATGGGATAAGCACTCCCATAAAACAGAAGTGGATAACAGAGTGGATTAAAAATCAAAATCCTACAAAATGAAGTTTACAAGAAACATGTTTAATACAGAGAGATACATACAGAGTAAGGGTAAAATGCTAGAGCAGAATTTATTAGGCTTCAGATGAAGCAAAAAAAAAAAGCAGAGGGAACAATTCTGATTTCAGACAAAGTAAAAGCAAAAATAGATATAATCAAAAGAGATAAGGAAGGAAACTACATCTTGTTAAAGGGCATCATAAACAATGAAATGGTATTGATGCTAAACATATTTGCACCAAGTGGTACAGCATCCAAATTCTTAGAGAAGTTGTCAGTTACATGAAACAGACAGCAAAACTATACCAGTGGGGGATCTCAACCCCCTCTCTCAGAATTAGATAAAGCTAAGTAAGAAATAAATAAGAAAAATCAGGGATGTTATTAGAATTTTAGAAACATTAGATAGGAGAGACCTTTGGAGAAAATTGAATTTTTCCTCAGCCATACATGGCACCTACCCAAAAACTGACCATGTATTGGGGCACAAAAAACCCTCACAATCAAATGCAGAAAGGCAGAAAAAGTAAATGCATTCTTTTCAGATCACGATGCAAATAAAAATTACATTCAATAAAGAGCCAGGGAATGATAGACTAAAAACCAATTCAAAATTAAATAATCTAATTCTAAAGAATGAGTCAAACAACAAATAATAGAAATAATCAATAATTTCACCCAAGAGAATGACAATACTGAAACAACATATCACATTTATGGGATGCAGCCAAAGCAGTTGTTAGGGGAAATTTTATATCTCTAAATAGTTACATGAATAAAATAGAAAAAGAGGAGATCAATGAATTGGGTATGCAACTAAAAAAGCACCAATTAACCCCCCCCAATTAAATACCAAATTAGAAATTCTGAAAATCAGATGAGAGATCAGATAAGAAAAAATCTTCAGGGCCAGATGGATTTACAAGTGAATTCTACCAAACATTTAAAAAAATTAATTCTAATGCTATGTAAACTAAATCTGCCAAATTCTATGACACAAATATAGTACTGAACTCACTATTTGACAAAAACTGCTGGGAAAATTGGAAACTGTGTGGGAGAAATTAGGGCTTGACCCACCTCTAACACCACATACCAAGATAAGATCTAAATGGGTTCATGATCTGGATATAAAGAGTGATACTATAAGTAAATTAGAGGAACGTAATATAGTTTACCTCTCAGACCTATGGAGATGGAATAAATTTATGTCCAAAGAAGAACTGGAACTCTCAATTGAAAACCAGATAGATAACTTTGACTAGATTAAGTTAAAAAGTTTTTGTACAAACAAAACCAATGCAGTCAAGATTAGGAGGGAAGCAATAAATTGGGAAATCATCTTTACATTTAAGGGTTCTGATAAAGGTCTCATCTCTAAAATATATAGAGAATTATCTCATATTTATAAGAATTCAAGCCATTTTCCAATCAATAAATGGTCAAAGGATATGAACAGACAATTTTCAGAGGATGAAATTAAAACTATTTGTAGTTATATGAAAAGGTGCTCCAAATCACTATTGATCAGAGAAATGCAAATCAAGACAACCCTGAGGTACCACTACACACCTGTCAGATTGGCTAAAACGACAGGAAAAGTTAATGATGAATGTTGGAGGGGATGTGGGAAGGCTGGGACACTGATGCATTGTTGGTGGAGCTGTGAAGGGATCCAGCCATTCTGGAGAGCAATTTGGAGCTATGCTCAAAAAGTTATCAAACTGTGCATGACCCAGCAGCATTTCTATTGGGCTTATATCCCAAAGAAATCATAAAGGAAGGAAAGGGCCCCACATGTGCAAGAATGTTTGTGGCAGCCCTTTTTGTAGTAGCTAGAAACTGGAAACTGAATAGATGCCCTTCAATTGGAGAATGGCTGAATAAATTATGGTATATGAATATTATGGAATATTATTGTTCTGTAAGAAACGACCAGCAGGATGATTTCAGAGAGGCCTGGAGAGACTTGCATGAACTGATACTGAGTGAAATGAGCAGAACCAGGAGATCATTATACACGGCAACAACAATACTATATGATGATCAATTCTGATGCACATGGCTCTCTTCAACAATGAAATGTTTCTAACCACTTCCAATTGTTCACTGAAGAAAGCCATATACACCCAGAGAGAGGGATGTGAAATGTGGACCACAACATAACATTCTCATACTCTTGATTGATGTTTGCTTACATTGTGTTTCCTTTATCTGATATGTCTTTCATGTAGATACGATTTTTCTTGCATAAAAATGATAAGTTTGGAAATATGTATACATATATTTGATTTGTCAAGTATTTTAACATAATTAACATGTAGTGGATATCCTGCCATCTAGGGTCGGGGTGGGGAGTTGGGGGAAAAAATTTGTAACAGAAAGCTATGTAAGGGTTAATGTTGAAGAATTACCCATACATATGTTTTGCAAATAAAATAAAATTAAAAACAAACAAACAAACAAACAAAACAAATATGGTACTGATACCTAAACCACAAATAGCCAAAACACAGAAAGAAAATTATAGATCAATATTTAGGTGTCTATTTGCCAAAACAAACCCAGGAAGTATACGAACACAATTACAAAACACTTTTCATAAAAATAAAGTCAGATCTAAACAACTGAAAAAATATTAATTGCTCATGGATAGGCCAAGCTAATATAATAAAAATGACAATTCTACCTAAATTAATCTACTTGTTCAGTGCCATACCAATCAAACTGTCAAAATTATTTTATAGGGCTAGAAAAAAAACAATTCATCTGGAAAAAAAGAAAAGGTCAAAAATATCAAGGGAATTAATTTAAAAAATGCAAAGGATGGTGACCTAGCAGTATCAGACCTAAAACTCTATTATAAAGTAGCAGTCATCAAAACCATCTGGTACTTACTGCCTAAGAAATAGAGTGGTGGATCAGTGGAATAATGACTACAGTAATCTACTGTTTGATAAATACAAAGACTCCAGCTTCTGGCATAAGAATTCATGATATGACTGGGGAAATTGACTAAGAATAATGTCAGAAACTCGGCATAGATCTACATTTCATACCCCATACCAAAATAAGGTCAAAATGGGCACATGATTTAGTTGTAAGGGGTGATACTATAAGCAAATAAGAGCAAGGGATAGTTTACCTATCAGATCTTTAGAGAAGAGAGGAATTTATGGCCAAAGAAGATCTAGAGAATATTATGAAATGCAAAATGGGTAACTTTGATTACATTAAATCAAAAATTTTTGCACAAAGAAATATTGCACCAAGATTAGAAAGGAAGCAAAAAGCTGGGAAATAATTTTTACAGTCAGTGTTTCTGATAAAGACTGAGTAAAATTTATATGAATACAGGTCATTCCCCAATTGATAAATGGTCAAAGGATATGAACAGACATTTTTCAGATGAAGAAATTAAAGCCATCTATAGTAATATGATACTCTAAATCACTATTGATTAATGAAATGCAAATTAAAACAATTCTGACAAATGAACTATACTACTGGCAAATCTTGTGTAGTTCTCATTTTTATTTATCAGCTTATGAATTTCTCCATCATTTTCATTGAACTCTGATGTTTGCAAATGTTTCTGGTCCAGATGAGTAATATAATGATGTAATTTCTGAAATCTCTGAAATTTCTGTTCTACTGTTGCTGTGTCTTGGCGCAGCTTTATTTCCAACTAAGCAATGAATTATTCCCATTCAGAGAAGCGCCAAAATTACATTAAATATTCTGATAGTTGTCTTGACTTGAGGCTGCCACTTTTGCTGAATGTGAATGTGTAGCTTAGAGACTACAAGTCTACATTCACTTCAACACTGAACTACACAACTACTTCCTCATGTCTGTTAAAAACCAATGTTTGTTGCAAGGATGCATACATGAAATTTTATTGTGTAAATGGAAAACAGTGTTGGTGATGAGAAGGCTATTAGATGCACAAGTAACTTGGGAAGTTACCATTGCTATTGCCACTTGTGAATTTATTGCTCCCAATGACTCCCTGTTGTGTCTGTGCCTACATTGGTATTAAAGTCCTCCAGAATTGTAAGCTTGTTCTCTTTCTGCACATTAATGATAGGGGTTTTTATTTGACCTTATCAGAGTTTGTCATGGTGAAAGCATATACACTAATGATGGTGACGTCACATTCCTGCAAGTAATAATGAAATTGTCATTCACTCCTTTTGGTAGGCTAGATTAGTTTTGTTTGCAAAACGTATACCAACCTTTTGGCACTCCCCTTCATTGCAGCCACTCTAGAAAAATGTGTATCCAGCTCTGACTTGGGTAAGCTGGCCTTCATTTACCAGTGAGATTGGAGGGAGTCTAGTAAGGCTAGATTTCAAACTATACTATATAGCAGTAAACACTAAAACAATTAGGTATTGGTTAAAAAATAAAGAAATGGATTTGTGGAGCATATTAAGTAGGTAACATTTAGAAGCAAATATATGTAATATTCTAGTACTTGATGAATATGAAAATTCCAACTATTGAGATACGGACTCACAATTTGACAAAAACTGCTAGAAAAATTAGCAGTATAGGAGAAATTAGATATAGATGAACACTTCCTCTTTATACAAAGATAAGTTCCAAATGGGTGTATGATCTATGGATAAAAGGTAACATTAAAAACATATAGAGAAACAAGGGAAAACTTATATATCAGACCTATTAATAGGAGAAAAGTTCATGACCAAATAAGAAATAGTGGTGGTTACAAAACTAAAATTAGAAATTTAGTTACCTGAATTAAAGTTTTTGCATGAGTATAACAAGGTTAAAATTAAAGGGAAACAATTTGAAAAAATTTTGGAGGAAGTTTCACTGATAAAGATTTCACTTTGAAGATATATAAGGAACTTTCAAGTTTATAGGAAAAAGAACCATTCCCCAATAGATAATCTAAGAATATGAGCAGATAGTTGAAAAGGGAAGAAATTTAAGTTATTTATAGCTAAAAAATGCTTTAAATCATTGCTCACTAGAGAAATGCAAAGTAAAGCATATACAAGATTTTACTTTATATCCATCAAAGTGGCAAAGAAAACAAAAAAATTGGAAAATAAGCACATTGATATACTATTGGTGGACCTATGAAAAGGTACAATCATTCTGGAAAATATTTTGTAATTATACACAAAAATTTACACACCATGCATGTTCTCTGAATTAGCTTTATCATAGCTAGGCCTTTTTTTCTTTATTAAAGCTTTTTATTTGCAAAACATATATATGGGTAATTCTTCAACATTGACCCTTACAAAGCTTTCTGTTACAAATTTTCCCCCCTAGTCTCCACCCCTCCCCTAGATGGCAGGAAATTCACTACGTTAATTATGTTAAAATACTTGACAAATAGAATATATGTATACATATTTCCACACATCTTGTTGTGCAAGAAAAATTGTATCTACAAGGAAAAAAAATCTGAGAAAGGAAACACAATGCAAGCAAATATCGACAGATAGCATGAAAATGCTATGTTATGGTCCACATTTCATATCCCTCTCTTTGGGTGTATATGGCTTTCTTCACTGAACAACTGGAACTGTTTTGAAACATTTCATTGTTGAAAAGAGCCATGTCCATCAGAATTGATCATCATCATATAGTATTGTTGTTGCCGTGTATAATGATCTCCTGGTTCTGCTCATTTCGCTCAGCATCAGTCCATGCAAGTCTCTCCAGGCCTCTCTGAAATCATCCTGCTGGTCGTTTCTTATAGAACAATAATATTCCATAACATTCATATACCATAATTTATTCAGTCATTCTCTAATTGACGGGCATCCATTCAGCTTCCAGTTTCTTGCCACTACAAAAAGAGCTGAGCTAGGTCTTTGTTGAAGAGATTAAAGAAAAGGAAAAAGTCATTTATGTACATGAATACTTATAACAGTTCTTTATTGTTGAATGGCTGAATAAAATGTGATCTATTAATGTAATAGAGTAATAGAGTACTCTATAGTAATAAATAATTTCAATAAAACATGAAAAAACTTAGACAAACTGATGTTGTCAGAACCAAAAGAATTTATATTATAATGCAAATATTATAAAAAATGAACAATTTAAAGCACGTTTACAAATTAATGGAGATTGAACTGGGTGAACACTGTTAAAACAAGCAGCTTTATAAACAATAAGAACTATGATCAATATGTTGATCATTTATGATTCCAGAAGAGTGATGATAAAATATTTAATTCAGAATGGGGTAATTGATAAATGGATTTAGGGTTCAAAATGAGATGTCTATTTTTATATACAACCAATGGGGGGATTTGATTTGAATTTATTTTATTTTATTATGCATATTTGTTAGAAGAAATTGCTTTTTCTTTTCTTTTTTTGCCAATAGGATTGTTGGGGTGAGAGAAAAATAGGTTTTAGTTAATTAAAAAAAAAGTAGATTTGAAAGTTCCATAGATATGCATGCACGTTTAGATAACATAATGATTATTTTATTTAACTGTTTTATATTGCCGTGACAGTACGCAAAAGGAAGTAATCTGTACATATAATATAATACATTTCAATAAAACTTCATATATGCAAACATACATACATATAGACATACACATATAAAAAGACATAGACTATGGGAATATTTGTTGAGGTTAAACTCTAGTTCAAGATTTTTGGTAATCTTGGTAGCAAAAAAAGAAAACCTCTCAAAAGGGAAGAAGGGGGGAGAGGAAGATGAAGAAGAAGGAGAAAGAAAGCAAAGGAGGAGTAGGGAGGAGAAAGGAGGAAAAGTGGAATGTCCTTGAGATTTTCTTGAAGGTGCACTGGGGGCATTTCCAAAGAGGTTATTCTTTTCTACCTTTTCTATATGAGCTGCCTCCACTTTCAGAACTATTGTGAAGAGATTTGCTTTTATCATTAGGATATAGGGATTTAATTAGATTTCCATCCTGTGTTGGATGTAAAGGGTGTTCTGAGAGCAAGAAGAGCATACAGTAAAGAAAGGGTGAGAGAGGGAGAAGGAATGAGAGTGGCAAGTGTATCTCTAATCCCATTTAATCTACTGGAAATCCTACTTCTTAACTGCTCAGAACCTCTGTAAAAATGCATACGCTGTCTATTCTGCTTTTTCTGCTCTTCTCTCCCTTTTCCTCATCACTTTTCCCACTTTTGCATTTGACCAAAGAACAAATGACAGATATTTCAGTTATTTAGGGTAATAACTTTCACCACCAAAATTCCTTTATCCACAAATTCAAAAAGAGCTTCAATTCTTCTAAATTTGCTTCTGATGAAAGAGGTGGTGATGTTATAAAGAAAAGTGACAATTCCAGAACACAACAGCAACTGCCTTCCACTTTCTCACCTGCAGTTCTATATTTATCACTCTCTTTCCTGGTATAGAGACAGAGAAGCAGGGCACAGAGAAAGAAACCCCCTAGGAGAATGAGGAGGAATCCTGTTGGATTAAGGACCAGCTTCTGAGCTCTAGGAAGCGGCAACATTTGGGGATACATCAAGGAGAGAAAAAGATGGAGAACATCACACTTCTTGTCGGCTCTAGTCTCAGGAGCAAATTTGTCCGCTGGGGACTCTTCTGTTTCTTTTGCTCTCTAGACATATGCATCCCTAGGACTTCACAACAAGTAATCAGATTTGGTAAGTAGAGGTGAAGAAAACTCTCCGGAACCCTCAGGGTATATAACAGGGCGCAGAATGGGATTTAACAAGGTGTATGGAACAGAGTTCGCAATTCTAAGTGTGTGTAACTTAAGAGAAAAAGGTTTTAGAACTCCTGAAAAGGGGATTATCCATATTGCAAGCTTGCTTCACAGAGGAATTTAATTGTTACAGTGAGGTTTAGCAGGGAAAAGATTTTTGTCTGGGCCGTGGGTGGCCTGGCAGACACAATTCTGAGTTTTTCTTCTTCCCAAGGTTCATGCGCCCTAGAGAAAGTAAAGTGGGCGACGATGGTGAGTGTACTTGCCTGCGTCTGTGTTTAGAACTATTACTTCTAGTCTGCAGCAACAACAGCTGTCCATAATGCCGATATTTGCTCACTTTCCAGAGATCCTTGCTCTAGGAATAGCCAGGCTTTTGCCTGCCCAGCTTTTCAATCAGAGCAAGACCATCAGTGCTCTTGAAGTCGGTACAATACTGACTGGCTAGTTTTGATTTCCATCTTGGGTTCTGTACTATGAAAAATGAGTTTGCTGGGGATATCAAATTACATTTGAGAATTTGCTACGTCTTCATCCTTGGCAGTAGGCTTAGGGAACTGACAGAAATGAAGAAAAATCAATTGCTAAAAGTTTTCCACTTGTTCTTCAAACCTTTGCCTACAAATTCCTGGGAATTTCCCTGGATGCCATTATTATGGGTTTGAATGAATGGGGAAGGAGCAGAAACATTGTGAATAGAATCATTCGCATAATCAAGGAAGAGTGATGACTGGGGCTGGAGGAGATAAAGGATAAGAGGTGAGGTACAGTGGCATCTCCTACTCTCCTACTCTAAAATCTTTTAGTCTGTGGACATAAGTATCTCATTTGCATAACAAAAGGAAAATTTCAGCAGTCCCAGAATTTACTGTTTTTCACAAATAAATAAGAAGCTATTTCCCTTACTGATCTTCCCTTCTTGACCAGTTTTATCAGCTACTTCCACTAATCAACAGCAGCTTCTTCCCTGACAAAATTATTCTGTTCTCATTCCAGCAAATAAACATTTTTCGTTTGTCCTGGTATGCATGTATGTAGAACTAAAATCCAAATCTGTTATATCAAAAGTCTCAGCTAAAAAGGGGGGAGAGAAGGTACTTTTCATCTTGTACTTTCACATCCCAGCAGAATATCAGCAAAAGGTTTCATCTCCAAGATGAAACTAATATTCTATAGGCCTCTTCATACTTCCATTTTTTGCCCTTTTCAGAAACTGATAAAATAGACATTCTTATGCAGATATATTAGTTAAACTAAGCATTTCTCCGAATCTGAAGGAACGTTTAAACTGCAGAATGGAAATTTTTATGTGACTCTCTCCTTAACCCTAACAGTACCCAGGATGATTCAGCAGCTAGTTGTACTTCATAGACTGTTTTCATTTCTGGAAAATAAAAGTTTGTTAAAGCTAATATTTACTTTTCCTTTAAGATTTAGTTTGTTTTATTTTATCCCAATTTTAGCATGACTACACGATTAAAGGGAGGAAAAAGTATATGTTACACAGCAAGATTATGTGTTCAACTTGATATACTTGACTCTTCACAGTGATGCAGTGATCCAAGACAATTCTACTAGTCTTGGGATAGAAAATGACACCCACATCCAGAGAGAGAACTATGGAGACTGAATGTGGATTGAAGCATACTATTTTCACATTTTTTTTCATTTTGCTTTTTTCCCTCATTGTTCCCCTTTTGTTTGGATTTTTCCCACTACATGACTAATACAGAAAGGTGTTTAAAATGATTGTACATGTATAATGTATATTAGATCCTTGCTCTCTTGGAGAGGGTGAGGTAAGGGAGGGAGAAAAAAATTTGGAACTTGAAATCTTGCAAAAATGAATGTTGAACACTATCTTTAGAGGTAATTGGAAAAATAAAATGCCATTGAAATATATCTATCTATCTAATCTATCTATCTATGTATTTGTACATATATATGTTATAGACCAGTTTTGCACTGACATTTTAGAGTCAACTAATGGTTTTTAAGAAGTTATCTGGAATATCAGTCATTAAAATGTCCTAGTTCTGGATTCATGTAAAAGTAGAAAACACAAATGTACTCTGTTTTATATTTAGTTTTATTAGCATGTCATTTAGAAAATGCAATACAATTAAAGGTAAAACTTTAATGGAAAGAATAGTTTGCATAATTCAGACTCAGATAATTTCTTTCCTATTTAACTTTTCATTATATTTTTCTAAGTCTCAAACTCACTTTACTTTTACTTATTTTTGCTTCATGAAATTTCATGAGCTTATACTAAAACATGCTACTTCATTCAGTGTATTCAAAATTGGTTTTATTTTATTATCTTTACATGTACTATGTTTTCACTTTTGATCAAATCTATCTGTACTTTTCCCGTTTCTGAGGTGAGGATTGCTATTTGTGCTTTATTAAATCGACCTCAGGTATAATACATTTTGTTAAAGCTTTTCATTTTACTACTTTATAAATCTTTATGTTTCTTAGAAATTGATATCTGCTAACAATGTCCATATTGTGAATTAGTTTATTCCATCTGTATTCATAGGCATGTTTACAAATTGTGAATTCCCTTCACCTATCTTCCTGTTTCCCCCCTTATTTGCCTCTCACCAAGAAAAGGAGGTACAAAAGAAAAGAATGTGAACCACACTAAACACTGAAGTATGTTTCTACCTTACTATTTATTTTTTTATTCACATTTCCCAGATCTCAAACATTAGTTCTTTCACTCTTTCTTCAGTCAGTGAACAACATTAATTTCTTTCCATTTGAAAGCCTCTTTATGATCTACTTTTCAGATATGAACTTTATTTTAGTTGTGATTCTTTGCAAACTGTTCCCTTTATCATTAATATTTACCTATCTGTTTCATCATTGAGGGAAATATATTTCTGGTCCAAACTCTTTGTGTGTATGTTTGTACATTGTAGGATTATGCTCAAACTTACAGGGCAAAATATTCTTTGTAAGCATATATCTTCTGTCATTTGGAACATCTCATTTCAAGTTTTTTCTCTTCCTTAGTATAGTTGCTTTGAAGACTTATATGATCTTGACTATAGTTCCTTGGTATTTAAATTCTTTATTCCCAGTAGCAATCTCACATCAGCATATTCATCATCGACCTTTAAGCTCTTCATTTCAACTATGGCATTCTTGAAAGTTTTTAGTTTGGGCAGAAAAGAAGCAGTTTTGCCTGCCAAGAGAGTGGAGAGTGGAGTTCTATGTAATATTTACTGTTCCTAAGTGGACTCAAAATATCAAAACTTTATGTGCCACTCTGCTTGATTTTTATAATTCTGTTTCTCTTAGCTTTCCAGTTTTCTTACTCCTTACTCCCAGGTACTCTTCATTTCAGTGACATTGGCTTCCTGACTATTCCATGAACAAAAAAACAAAAAAACAAAAAAAACTCTTATCACTTGAGTCTAGACATTTTTCCTAATTATTCCCCATGCTTGGGAAGCTCTCCCTCCTAAACTCTATTGACTTCCTTTGCTTCCTTTAATTCCAAACTGAAATTTTATTTTTTTGAGAAAGCCTTTTTAAACCTCCATTTATTCTAGTACTTTCAGTTCTTTAATTATTTTCTATTTAAATAATATGTAGTTTGCTTTGTATATATTTGTTTATATGTTATCTCCTTTGTAGATTATTAGCTCCTTGCAGCAGGGAATGTCTTTTGCCTCTTTTTCTCTCCTCAGCATTTATCACAATACCTGACATATAGTAGGCACTTAATAAAGATATATTGATTTGTCGGAGATTATGGTGCAGATTTATGATTGGACTGATATTTTGATTATTTTTTGGGGGGTCTTCTATTGAAGAACTGTGATATCTAATTATTCCTATTGTTACTTTATGATAAAGCATGATTATTCTTGGTTCTGTGATTGCTTTCTGGTGAACTTATGTTATGCTCATTATTATTTTATCATTTAGCAAGTATTTTATGTTAGTCATTGATTTGTGATATTTTAGCCTGTGGAGGCTCAGGATCTAAGGAGGTGAATAGTATCATTATATCCTTCCTACAAAATAATTGTACCTAGGCTCTTGAGGGAAAGTACTGAGTTGTAACCATGTGATGGTTCTCTGTAATTCTCAGAACTGGAATGGAAATTTAAGTTAGTGTGAGCAAACCAACCCAGAAAGAATAAGTAGGAGTCTGGCCATATTATAACTCAGATTCACTGAAAATATTTTTTCCTCATTTTGTTTTCTAGATAAGATATTTTTTGATAGATACTTTCCATTTTCTTTATTTTTCTTTACTCTTTTGATTTTTTGTTGCAATATTTCTTCTTGTGTCCTGAAGCCATTTGTTTATGACATCTTATTTTTTAGTTTGTCTGCTACTTGTGTGAGGTCACACAACATGGTATGTTTTAAGTGATTTATTCTGTTTGTAATTTTTCCCCCAGAAAGCTTTTTAAATTTATGATTTAACTTTTCTAACTGAGGTTCTTGGTTTGGAACTTTCTGTCATATGTTAGGGGTAAACCTGACTCAGACTGGCATCCAGTTACTTCAGGTTTGGTTTTGGAACAAGGTAGGACACTCAAAGATCATTGAAGAATTCACAAAAAAAATTTACCAGCTTTCACATAGAAAGGATATTCAACTAGAATATAGTAGATCTAGGTCAAGTAGATATGGCTCCTCATCTTCACATTGAACTATATCCACTCATGTTTGGTGGCATCCACCAAATATCAAAGGATCTAAACATACATGGCTCAGTTTTTTTTTTTTTTTTTGCCCTTAGGTTACCACGAATAAAAATGGATAGGATTTATATAGCACTTTAAGATTTATAAAACACTTAACAAATATTATCCCATTTTGTCCCAAACCTGGGACTTTTTTTTAGAAGAAGAAATTGAGGCAGACAAGTTCAGTAATTTTTCTAGGACCACACAGTAAGTAAATATCTGAGATTCAATTTAAATTCAGATCTTCCTGAGTTCAGGTCCAGAACACTATCCATTGCTACCAAGTCAATACAACTAAAAGACAACAAAGAAGCTTCATTCAGGAAGATACAGCTTGGATCTTGTCACTTTGCCTCACCTCCAGACCAATTTAATCTTGACTTCGTTGCATCTTAAGGGAAAATAGCAAGCTAATCCATGTTTGGGTGTTTGAGTAGCTTTTGGAGAAGGTTTTTCTGGAGGGTGTAGGTCCTTTTAGGTATTGGTCCAATGCAGATCAATGACAAGGTCCTTTGAATCTTCTAGTATCAAATGGACTAGTGTCAAATGCAAATAGAGACAGATCCTTTTGGAACAAGTACTGCCTAGAAAATCACAAATTAACAATATCCATGTTTAATTCTATTTTGGGGCACCTAAGTGGCACAGTGGATAGAGTACCAGGCCTAGAGGCAGGAAGACCTGAGTCAAATATGATCTCAGATACTTACTAGCTGTGTAACCCATGCTTGCCTCAGTTGACTCATCTGTTAAAAATGAGCTAGAGAAGGAAATGACAAACTATTCCAGTATCATTGCCAAGAAAGCGCCAAATGGGGTCACAAAGAGTTGGACACAACTGAAATGATTGAACAATTGTATTTGTATTTATTTTATTAAACATTTCCAAAATATATTTTTGTTTGGTTAGGGACACATTTAGGAATTTTGTAGGCCATATGTGATAGCTCATGGATCATGAGTTCAGCACCTTGGTTCTAGAGAACTTTCCATTTGACTTCCATAAAAAGTAGTAAAGGCAAAAATTAAAAAAAGAAAGTACAGCTCCATTCTCTGTGAAGAAGTTAGGGTCAGGAGGGACAGGGACAGGAGAATTGTGAAAATTGTCAAAGAACAAAAGACCGTCTTTTTCTACTTGCTACAGAAAGAACCAAATCAAATTACTCAACAATCTGGTCCATGTGGTAAGTCATATCAAATCTTTGTAGTTCATACTAAGTTTATTAATAAAAATGATGATGATGATGAACAATAGCAACATCAAGAACATGAGGGACCCATCAGGGATGATACTTCTAGCAGAGGCACAAATTCTTCTCCTGATATAAAGAGGTGACATTAAGAACAGAACCAGGAAAATAACCACAAATGCAGATGATACTTTTAGCACAGGCAACAATTCTTTATCTGTAGTAAAGCCACTAGAAGTCAAAAGTCTCTCATATACAACTTATTCTGAAATCTAAATTGATACAAAGTTTCTGCCAATACCACTATCTACTTAACCATTAAAACCTCCTCCTTGAGAGGCACATCAGGCAAATTATACCCCATCTATCTTTTCCACAGAGGCTAAATAAGGATTCTCTCATACCCTCACTAGGAAATTCAGAATTGCAACCAATTTATCTTTCTTCTGAGTAAATACACATTCTCCTGTGCTGTTGGGAAGGAAAGAATCTTTCAATAGTACAATACTTTGGTCCCCAGTGTCTCTCAGGCAAAAAACTGTCCAAATGATCTCAGAGGAAAAGAAACCTGCCAATTGAAGAGGGCCTGTGCTATTTTTTCCAGTGTGTACAGATCCTTCTGAGGGATAAAAGACCTTTACTGAGGGATACAAATACTAGTGACTCTGCACTGGTGAAAGAATAAGCAAAGACTAGAGAGGGTCAGCCAGGACAATGTTCAAAAGCAGTCCATTATTATCCTATCCTATTTCTAGAGACTGAATGCAAAATCACTGAATCAGAGTCTTTTCCTTTTCCTAGGATTTTATAGATTTCTCACAGAGATTGTTTCTGAGAGACATTTGAGCTGGGCAATCAGGTACCTGATGGTGCAACTGCTGATTAGCAAACTTCTTGCCTTGAGGTGGGACAGTGCCATTTTGCCATTTGAAGAGGGCTACTTGTGTTAAATGGGTTCTCCACACATTGCTTTGGGTTAGCCCAGTTGGGCAGGAAATAGTTGCCTTACCTTAATTTGGGAGGTCATATGGTTTAGTGCACAGTACAACCTAGCATCACCACACCAATGTCCTCATTGGTGATGGATCCACTTTTCAGCCTCTGCTGTTCTTGTAATAACTCTAACCAGGTTGTTTAGTATGTGATGTTTCTAATGGGTACTGACATGTCCCATTAAGAACTGTATGCAGGGGGCAGCTAGATGGCGCAGGGGATAGAGCACCAGCCCAGAAGTCAGGAAGACCTGAGTTCAAATGTGACCTCAGACACTTAAAACTTCTTAGCTGTGTGACCCTGGGCAAGTCACTTAACCCCAATTGCCTCAACAAAAAAATACAACAAAACAAATAAACAAACCAAAAAACCCCCCAAAACCCAACTGTATGCAGTGGGAGGTATCGACAAAATTTCTCCCTGACACTGACCCCAAATGAGAGAGCCCTCTCACATATCAGCCATGTATATTGAAACTATGTTTTAGTAGAGTACATATATATAATCAGAAATGTCCTGGTACAGCTATTTTTTGCTAATTGTTTTACCTTTTAGTGCCACTAATTCCCTCCTGGCAAATCCCACATACTAATTAAGTTGGCAGTATTATATAAAAAAAAAGTTTTGCTTCAGGTTTGAGCAGAGTAGAGAGGGTTTTAATTTTCTCCAACTACTGAATACCCAGAAATTTAGCTAATTTGTTTTCCTGAATTTATTATTCAAATATTTAAAAATGCAAAAATGTTTTTAAAAAGCCACTTTGTCAGGTGCAAGGATAAGAGGGAGGAAGTTATAATGTGAATTTATAAAATTAAGATTTCTTTTCTAGAATAGACATTGTAAACATCTGGTGACTTGTGTCTGTTTTAAGAGCTGACCTTGTATAGGAGCTCTTTGATCTCAGGTGAGATGAATGAGGCAGGAGACTCATAGGATGTGAAAAGAGCTCCAATTTATTATGCCACACAGCCTTGTTGATATACATTTTTTTACAAGCATGATCAGCATGTAAACAGTAGGCAATCCCCAATCACCATTCAGAGAAGCAGCTCATGTATTTTGCATATGCATAATATCTGCCAATGGGAGGAAAGCCAACCCAGCAATTTAGCAACCTGTTCACAGGTGAGAGGCCTTGTCAGGGCATCCCTGCTCATGAGCAACTAGCTGTGACCCTCAAGCTCAACCCATTCCCATGCCGTGCATCAGTTCTCCTTGCTCAACAAGGGCGTTTCTGTAACGTGGCAGAAAATTTGTTGTGCATCACGGTTCAAGGTGGCCTCTGTACTCCCTCTCAGCAGGATCCCATACCCTAGCAGTGACTATAAGTTCTTTCTTTGGTGAATAATTGATTCAGCAGTTCAAATGCTAACACTCTATTTTTAAAGCTCTTGTGTTGCCCCCAAAGTCCCAGTTTTTCCTTGTTTTCTTAACAAACTGTATTAGAGAATGGCTCTTTTCTATGGATGATGTCCGGCCTAATGCGCAATTACTTTAATATGTACTAGCTATGTACTAATTGTTATATAAAATACAAAGAAATATAAAAATTTCTCCTTTCAAAATTTTGGATAGAATGCAAATAATATATATGTGAATTATTAAATAATATAAAAATTGAATAGAAAACAACAATAAAAGTGATGTATTTTACAAAAATGGTTGCATAGTGGATAGAGTGCCAGGTCTGGAGTCTGGAAGACATATCTTCCTGAGTTCAAATGAGGTCTCAGACATCTGTTAGCTGTGTGACCCTGGAAAAGTCACTTAACCCTGTTTGCTTGTTTCCTGATCTGTTAAATATGCTGGAGAAGGAAATGACAAGCTACTTCAATATCTTTATCAAGAAAACATCAAATGAAAAGTCAGACACAGCTGAAAACAACTAAACAACAAAATTGTATGTACAAATATGTATACAAAATATACAACTATGAATATATCTATTTCTACAAATCCTTGAGACAAAACTGAATCAAGCACGGAAAAAGGGAATCCAGATTGTTATGGGGCTCTCACAATAAATCTGCTATAGAGAGACATTCCTCAAATTCCTAACTTGTTTTTCAGGTTAGAGGGAATTTGTCTATAGTAGGAATTTTGGCATCTAACCCTGTTCTTGTCTGTCATTCCTCCCCCATCCAGTTTACCAGTGAGATACCTCTTAAGAAGGGAAATATACATTTCCTTAGTTTTTCCATGTGAGTTCCAACCATCCTATATAACTTTACATCAATAAATCTAAAGGCCTCTTTTTCAGTCCCCATCCATCTTAACCTCTCTGAAGCATATGACATTTTTGAATACATTCTTCATGCTACATTCTTTTCCTTTGCTTTCTATACACTGCTCTGATGCAGTGGATAGAGTAGCAAATCTGAAATTATGAAGATCTGTGTGAAGGAAATTGGGGACCAAGGTAATTTTGTAGCATTTTGATGGATTAATAATATTGAGACCCTCTTCCCAAATATTTGGTAGCTTATGGTAGAAAGTCTTAAACCGCTATTGAAAAAGAATTGTAACATAACATAATATAATACAATATAATACAATATAATACAATAT
>JAJPUD010005016.1:150852-174340 GCA_023553655.1 Myrmecobius fasciatus | reverse complement strand
TTTTATGCCCTAACACATGATCAATTTTTGTATAAGTTCCATGAACCCCTGAGAAAAAAGTATACTCCCTTCTATCACCATTCAATTTCCTCCAGAGATCTGTCATACCTAACTTTTCTAACATTTTGGAAAACATAAATTTCTTAAACAAATCCTCACATAGCATAGTCTTGAGACACTTCAGCATTTTGATGGCCCACCCTCTGGATACTCGTTAGCTTATCAATATCCTTCCTAAAATGTGACACTCATTAAAGAACTCAGCATTCCAAAGTGACCAGGGAACAATACTCTTCATTCTTGATGAGTATCACTGCTCTAAAATTCCCTGATATTTTGATTTTTGAAACCAAGTATAAAGCTTTACATTTCCATTTCCATTCCCAATAATTATTTCCATTAAATTTCATCTTACTAGATTAATCCCAACATTTTAGCCCATTAAATTCTTTTTGGAGCCTCCTTAGCATCAAACATCTTTGCCGACTCTCTCATCTGTATGTTAATTATTAATATTTCTATACTAAATGTAATCATACATGCTATTGAGCTTTTACTCTACTTTCAATATTAATTTAATGTTTGGATAAATTTTTTTTTCTGATTTTTGAACTTTCATTTGGTTCTTATTTTTCTTATTTTGTGTGCTTGGGCCATTGTTTCTGATTTTATAGTGTTGCCTAATATTTAAATATGCATAAGTCATATTAGATCCCTTCAAATTTGATAAAAGAATTCCCTGATAAAGGAATATAATATTAAGTTTATGAAGGTTCATTTATTCTTACAGATGACTATTGGCTCTTTAGTAAATTACCTCTTCCAGTATACTTGATGGTGTTGTAGGAGTTCAAGAAATTTGAATCTTCTAAAAAGTGCTTTTCACTAAGTTCTGGCTTTGTATATTGAGTAGGTCCACATATGCTCAGCTGGTAAGTGCATGTTGAAGAGGCCAAGGTTAGATTCCCACATGGGCCATTTAGCTATGTTCATTCTGTTCCATGGCCACAGAACAAACTGCTGACCTTGGCCAACTGTTTAGCAAATGCATGCTGTGGGTCACCGGGGTACTAGAAGAAGAATTATAGATGTATCAGTGAAAATTGAGCATTACTGCTAAAAGCCATGTGTTTACTAATGTGGAATTGTTTTCTTTCTATAATATTTTAAGACTTAGAAATGAAAAGGAACTTGGAGATTGTCTAATCCAATCTTTAGGGAAATATGAGGCTTGGAACAAAGCTTGTCTAAGGTCACAAGAATAGGGTTTTAGCAGAACTAGGATTCAGACCTTGGTTTCTAGATTTTACATCTGTGGAACTGTCATTATGTCATTCTGCTTATCTTTTCATAAATAGATTATATAAATTATAGAATAATATAATTTTGGAATTAGAAGGAACTTTAGATATTAATTGGCTCAACCTTTCCCCATGAGTTTGATTAAGTATATATAGAATAATTTCCATCCCAAGTCTCATATTACTATCTATTAGATACAGTATAAGCATTGTATACTCACTGTATTTCAGGTGGAACAATCTTGTCTCTCATCTCTGTGTCTGTCCAGTGTGTGTGTGTGTGTGTGTGTGTGTGTGTGTATGTGTGTGTGTGTGTGTGTAATTGTTGACAGAACTAAAATCTATCTTTCCTTTTTTATTCTTTCTTCCAGGAATGTCAAATTCAAATAGAAATGAATCCTTGAGGGTGGTATATTGATTTAGAAATTACAAATTAACATTGTTATCTTGTAGAATGTTTTTATTTATTCAGTTAAAACATTTCCCAATTATCTTTTTTTTTAAATTAAAGCTTTTTATTTGCATAACATATGTATGGATAGTTCTTCAACATTGACCCTTACAAAGCTTTCTGTTACAAATTTTTCCCCCTATTCCCCTCTCCTCCCCTAGATGGCAGGAAGTCCACTACATGTTAATTATGTTAAAATACTTGACAAATCAAATATGTGTATACATATTTTTACAGTTATCTTGCTGTGCAAGAAAAATCGTATCCACAAAAAAAAAATCTGAGAAGGAAAACATAATGCAAGCAAACATCAATAGAGACCATGAAAATGTTATGTTGTGGTCCACATTTCACATCCCCTCTCTCTGGGTGTGTATGGCTTTCTTCACTGAACAATTGGAACTGGTTTGAAACATTTTATTGTTGAAGAGAGCCATGTCCATCAGAGTTGATCATCATATAGTCCCAATTACCTTTTAAATTACTTAGGTCATTTGTAGCCAAGAGTTAGATACCTCTGCTTCCCACCATCCTTCTAATTCCATAGGTTCTGTACCTTGGCATCATCTTTCAATCTTTATCCAATCATTTGCCAAATCCTGTTCTTTCTAGTACCACAAAATCTCTTGCATACATCCTCTTTTCCCCACTCACACTACCACTACCCTAGGCCCTCATTATCTTATGCTTGGATTATTATAGTAGCCTTCTGGTTTCCCTCTGAAGTGTTTCCCAACTCTAGACTTTGGGCATAGTTGAATGAAATCTTCTTGACAAAATCTTATCTTGAACATTTTCCAAGCTTATACATTCAGACCATATAGAAAGAAGAGCTAGAAGAAGAAGGAGAAGTTGGGGTCAAAACTTTGGAAATACTTGCATCTTATTGGCCTTGCTATAGATTTATCTCTTGTGGGCACCAGAATTTAACACTTGATGAAAAACTCATTTGTGTAGGACTGGTTTAGGAGCCTGAATACCAAACAGATTATATTGTGAGGCAATTTGTTCCACTATAAATGTTGGTGTATCTGTCATTCCATTGTAAGAGTAAAGGAAAAAAATATTTTCTTATATTTTTTTATCCTTTTTCATTAAAATAAGAATCTTAGCAACATGCCAAGGAGTCTCACAAAAATAATTTTCTATTGGGCTGATGCGCCAAGTAATGTTTCTGTCATTTTATAAGAATTAAAAGGGAAGCTACTGACATCACACTGTAGAAGTCTTACTGTGAGGAGGTAAGAGTAAACACTGAGCTGTGGATTTGTTTTGCTTAATTCTTGTGTTATATGTCTAATGATGGCTCTATGCCATTATAGGTTGAAGTCATTGCTTATTATTTTTAATATAAGTTTAATTTTAATGGAACAAGTACACAGCATCATTTTAAAGGTATGAAAACCAAGAATATTCTGGATCTTCTACTTAGGAGACAAGCTGCATAAGATTAAAATTCACAAATGATTATGCATAAAGTGCATAAACAAAGATTTATTCATAAATTAAGAAACATCTTGTTTCATTATTACATAATAAAATTAATGAAACTGTTTTGGACAGTGTTCTTAAGAAACATTTTCAGGCATTTACATGTTTAAATTAGTACTTGAAGGGGATGCTTCTTATTGCAGTAGGTCAATTTAAAGACAACTATAACCTGTCACAGAGAAATGTTAAATTGTACTACCTATTGAGGAAACACAGGGCAATCTACAAGTACTAATGCTTTTCCAGGTTTTTCTATCTTGTCAAAGATATTGAAACAATAAAATAAAACCTCTTCCAATATACTATCTATCTCTTTTATCCCTGTTGTCCTTGATGTTATATATCTACAATCCCAAACTGTGAGTGGGCTTTGTAATGAAAACAAATGTATATACATAAGAAGTAATCTTGAGTTTATGAAATGTATATCTCCTTTGACTTAATACAGACTAAAAGCTGACTATGTGATATTTCAGTTATGGATTAGATTACTGCTGATCAATTTTCACAATAGGCAATCATGCTAACAAGGATACCACACACATACCTGTGCAGGTCTTAAATTCTTTACATCTAAGGATCCTTTACAGCAATGACCAGGCAAGCTGGACTCCACTGAATAAACAAGGACAGTTTTACTTGTCCTCATATGAGAGCTTTAGAGTATTATCCAACTCATGGATTATCAAGAGAAATTCCCAACTCATCCAGAATCATAGAATTTCAGAAAGGGACCTTGGTAGCTGTGTAGTCCTAGCCATATTTGAACAGTAATTCCATCAACAGTTGAGCCAACAAGTGATCCTTCCTTCTTCATTTGAAGATTTCCATTTAAAGAGAAGCCACTATCTACAAAGACAACTCAGTCCACTTTTGGAAGAAGTTGGCCCTTATTTAAAATCTAAATCCATTGTTCTTCTATTTGTGGTCTGTCAAAATAAGTTTAATCTCTCTTCTAGGTTACAGTTCTTCAGATATTTGATGACAACTACCATGTACTCCCCAAGTGTTCTCTTTTCCAGATTAAATGTATCTGTACCGAGTTCCTTCAACTGACCTAATGCTAATAAAATAAGAATAAGAATAACATACATGTTTCAAGGTTTTCAGAGTTCTTTACATGTATTCATTCATAATAATCTTGGGAGGTAGGTACTTTTATTAGCCTCATTTTACAGATGGAAAAACAGGAGTCAGACAGAAGTTGATCAATTTGCCCAGGTTTACATAGCTAGTGAGGAAATATTTAAATTCAGATCAGCTTAGCTTCAAATCTAGTACTCTTTTATTCTGCCATGTAATTTGAGACTCTTTACTATTCTGGTTGCTCTTTTCTGGATGCTTTCTAGTTTATCATTGTCTTTCCTAAAATGTAAGGTCCAGAACCTAACCAAGACTCTCTCATTGTAAACTGAAATCTTATTTTTGGTTGCCATATCTCTTATAATGATCTTGTATTATGTTTAGATCCTGAATCTTTCTCAGACTAATTGCTCTATAGTCATTCTGCTCCTATCTATTACTTATGAAGTTGAGGATGTTTTATTTGTTTTTTTTTTTTTGTAAATTCAAGTAAAATGCTTTTCATTTATCCTTATTCCACTTCATCTTATTCATTTTGGTCTAGTGTTCTAGCTTGTCAAGTTCTTTTTGAATCCTTTTCTTCCCAATTTGTTTCATCTGCAAATTTGACTCCTATAAATTACAAAAATATCAATAATTATTCATAAATAATAATGATAGAATCCTTAACTAGAATCCTCAGAATATGTTATATAATGATTTAGGAAAGGAAGATAGCAATGAATACCTTTCCTATGCCTGATTAAGTCTATCTTGAACGAAAACCAACTAGATTTCCCAAATCTTTTAAAACGGAGCCCAAGTACTGCCTTCTACAGAAAGCTTATCCTGACTTCTTCAGATGCTAGTACACATTTTTCCCAGAGCTACTTGTATTCATTTTGTACATAGTTTGCACATAATAATATTTCTATCGGCCATATCATCTCCCTTAGGATATTAAGCTCCTTGAGGCCGGGTACTGTTTCACTTACTTCTCTCCCAAATGATTAGCATAGTGTCTCAAACATAGGAGAGTGCTTAAATAAATGCTTGTGGTTGATTTCTGCCAGAGAGAAAGAGAGGAGGAAAAAACAAAACTGTTGGTAACTCTTGTGTTTACCAGAAGAGCAGACTTTTTTTGCTGCCCATAGAAAAGGTTAAAAGACTTTTGTGTGCTCCAGAAAAGAATAAAGTCCCGCCTAGCTCTACAAAAAAAGAAGGAAAGGATGAGAACAATGTGAAGTCTCTGCTTTTCTACTTAATTAGAAGGAAAGAAATGATGGTCTAAAGCCAGTATCTTTAAAACCTTGCTTATAACTTTCATTCTATTCATTATTTGTTTCTGATCATGTTTCCGCTTGCTGGGAACTAGGCCTACTCTGTTCTTAACATTTGGAAGCAACTTCATTACTCTTGTATGTTTAAAACTCTTAGAGATCTGAATATTCATAAAGTTTTGTTCCCATTTACCAAAGAAGGAGTTCTTTTTCAACCAAAGAGGTCCTCTAGGTTGACCAACAGAAAGTTATCTTATAATTGTGATCAATCTGAGGAGTCTGAATCTACTCAGTGTTCTGGCTGCAACTTTGGGGGAAAGTTGAGGTTTTATCTTTTGCTTTCCAATTCTAAACACCTCCACAGTAGAAGGTATCTACCTACTATACTGTAGGTATCAACTGTTCACTATGATACTGCCAAGGATGGACAAGCTGGTAGCTTTTTAACAATGAGATCTTTAATTTTTTTATTCAATTTGCACTCTTCCATTAATGAAAAATGCTGAGAGATGTGGATGTCCCATCTCAAATTAATCCTGACCAAAACAGAACTTTTTATCTATCTCCTTTCCCCCAATCTCCACTTCAGTCCCTTACCTTTTCTGAATTTTTTATTGCTGGTTAATCTGGACCATTGCAATTGCCATTTAACAGCTTTCTCTACTTCAAGCTTTTCTCTATTCCAGTGTGTTTTTGAATGGAAATTCAAACAAGGTGAGTTTTCTGAAGAGTAGGTCAGACCTCTCCCTTGTCTCCTCTTAGTGACCTCTAGTATTCCCTTATTACCTTCAAGCTCAGATATAAACTCATCTTTTGGCATTTAATTTAAAGGTCTTCATAACCTACCCCATTTCTATTTTTTTTTAGTCTTACATTTTACAACGTCTTACACCCTCTATTATCAATCCACATTGACTTCCTTGTAGTTCTTGAACAGAACATAGCATGTTTTTTTCTACATCTTTGCACTTATTCTCCCCTGTGCTTGGAATGCTCTTTTCCTTGGGTTTCCTTGACTTCTTTCAGATTCATTTCAAATCCCAGTGTCTATAGAAAGCCTTTCCTTAGTCCTTTCAGTTACTAGTGCATTTCCCTATCATGTTTCCATGCTTCCACTCTGTTAATATCTTTTATGTGCCTAATTTATTTATATGTTGTGTCCCCTATTAGAATGGGAGCTTCTTTAGGTTAGGGACTGTTTTTACCTTGCTCTGTATTCCTAGTTGCTTTTTGCATGATGCTTGATATACAGTAAATACTTAATAAATGCTTACTGATTAATATGAACCATTAATGGAATAGGTAGAAAGTTGCATGAAATTTTTACCATCAAGGGAAATTTTTGATTAGCAAGTTAAAAAGTACTACTTTTATTATTTTCTGCTTATCATCATTACTTTTCCTTAAATGATAAAGAATTTTGAATTTAGAAGTTTCTCAACGAATGAGAGTAAATATAATACAAAGGAGAGTGGTGTCGTTTATGTTATTTAAGAGCAAAGTAAAACAAAAGAAAATCCCAAACAAAACTCACCAATTTTATTCTTCTTTCTGTCCACAAAATGGAAGGGGGACAAGAATGTTGAATATCATGACACTAATTAACAATTGCAACTAGCACCAATTTGTTTGATGGTTTTCCAAGTTAAATGCAAAGGCTGGGCTAGACAAATAAGAAAACAAGATAGTATTTGTGAAGGTAGAATGATTAGCAAAAAGGAAGGACGGGGGTGGGGGGGGTGGAGCCAAGATGGCGAACTGCAGACAGCTTTCTCTGTGAACTCCTGAGACCTTCCCTCAGACCCAGACAAAGTGAGCCTTCGAACTGGTTTTGGAGTGAGGGCTCCGCCAAACATTTGGACTACAACGCACTTCTATCAAAAATCTACCTTGAAAGAACTCCAGAGAAGGTTAGCCTCGGGGGAAATCGGCCACTGGTCGCGATCAGACTCCAGCCAGGGCGGAAGTCAGGGCTGCGATAGAGGGGCGGATTTTAGGCACCCAGGAAGCCCCTGGGAGAGGCCTGGGCCACTTTGCTCTGCTTGCGGGCAGGTGCTTTGGCAGATCTGCCTTTGGTAAAGGGTGGATCGAGAGCAGCTGAAAACGTGGTCTTAGTGCGAATCTAGCCCGCCCAGCCTCAGACCAGAAGTTAACTCGGCAAACTGCCCTAGGGCAAATACAATTTGTTGCAGTTTTCTCTGCTTTTGACCAATATCCCAACTTTAAATCATGAGCAAGAAGCAGAAGAGAGCTCTCACTATAGAAAGCTTTTACAGAGAAAAAATAGAACAGTCCCCAGATCCTGACATTATGAAAACAATCCCAGATGAAGCCACAAAGGCAGACTTAAGTTGGTCTCCCTTTCAGAAGGCTTACCTGGAAGACTGCATTAAGAATCTCAAAAGAGAGCTAGAAGAAGAATGGGGAAATAAATTGAGATCAGGGCAACAGAAATATCAAAAACTGGAAAATAGGACTGGTGAATTGGAAAAAGACAACAATTCACTGAAAAATAAAACTGGCAAAATGGAAAAAGAATGCATTGAATCAAGAAATTCAACTGGCCAGCTACAAAAGGAGCTAAAAAAGATAACTGAAGGAAATAATACTTTAAAAATTAAAATTGAACAAATAGAAGTAAATGACTCAATAAGACTTCAAGAATCAGTTAAACAAAAACAAAAAAAATGAAAAAAATAGAAGAAAATATGAAATATCTCCTAGGAAAAACAACTGACTTGGAAAACAGATCCAGGAGAGACAATTTAAGGATTATTGGACTCCCTGAAAGCCACGATGAAAAAAAGAACCTGGATGCTATCTTCCAGGAAATCATGAAAGAGAATTGCCCTGATGTTTTTGAATCAGAAGGCAAAATTGGCATTGAAAGAATTCACCAATCACCTCCAGAAAGAGAACCCAAAATTAAAACCCTAAGGAATATCATGGCCAAATTTCAGGACTATCGCACCAAGGAAAAGATATTGCAGGCAGCTAGAAAGAAACAGTTCAAATACTGAGGAACTGTCATTAGAATTACACAGGATCTGTCAGCTTCCACTTCAAAGGATCGAAGGGCCTGGTATCAGATATTCCGAAAGGAAAAAGAATCTGGATTACAGCCAAGAATAAGTTATACAGCTAGAATGAGCATCATCTTCCAGGGAAGAAGATGGTCATTCAATGATACAGGAGAATTTCCCCTATTTCTAATGAAAAGACCAGATCTGAACAAAAAATTTGACCTCCAAATAGAGAACTCAAGAGAAGCATAAAAAGGTAAAAAGGAAAACTCTTGAGAACTATATTTCTACTATAGGTATCCTTAAAGAATGGCAGTATAATTTGATTTTTCTTTGATAATAATGGAAAAGAAATTAGAGGTGGAAGGGATACCATACTGAAAAAGAAAAAGGGGGAGGAGGGAAAGGAGGCAAAATAAAGTAAAAATAAAGGAGGTAAAATAAGGCAAAATCTCATAAAGAGACATAGAAGATCTAATATAATTGAGGGAAAGAAGGGAGGGCGATGAGTATTGTGTAAACCTTACTCTCATTAGATTGGACTCTAAGAGAGTATATCAGACACATTTGGCTTCAAAGAAAGCACTGACCCTCCTTGTGGGAAGGTAGGAGGGAGGGAAGAAAAGGAAAGGGACAAACTAATAGAAGGATTAGGGGAAAGGTATAAAGGGGAGGGAGGGACTCTAAAGGGAGGAGGATTATTGGTGGGAGGTGGTCTTCAAGAGCAAAGTACTGGGGAGGGGGGAAGGGAGAGAGGGGAAAGGGAAGAGAAAATCATAACTCTGGGTAAATAAGATGGCAGGGAACACAGATATAATTATTTTAACTGTGAATGTGAATGGGATGAACTCTTCCATAAAACAGAAGCGGGTAGCAGACTGGATTAAAAGCCAGAATCGTACAATATGTTGTTTACAAGAAACACATTTAAAGCATAGAGCCATACAGAGTGAAGTTAAAGGGCTGGAGCAGAATCTTCTATGCTTCAGGTGAACAAAGAAAGGCAGGGGTAGCAATCCTTATCTCGGATCAAATAAAAACAAAAATAGTTCTAATTAAAAGAGATAAGGAAGGAAACTATATTTTACTAAAGGGTTCCATAGACAATGAAGCAGTATCAATACTTAACATACATGCACCAAGTGGTATAGCATCCAAATTCCTAGAGGAGAAACTAACAGAGATGCAAGGAGAAATAGACAGTAATACTATACTAGTGGGGGATCTCAACCTTGCTCTCTCAGAATTAGATAAATCAAATCACAAAATAAACAAGAAAGAAGTTAGGGAGATTAACAAAAGGCTAGAAAAGTTAGGTATGATAGATCTCTGGAGGAAATTGAATGGTGATAGAAGGGAATATACTTTTTTCTCAGGGGTTCATGGAACTTATACGAAAATTGATCATGTGTTAGGGCATAAAAACCTCAAAATCAAATGCAGAAAAGCAGAAATAGTAAATGCATCCTTCTCAGATCATGATGCAATAAAACTCACATGTAATATAAGGCCAGGAGAAAATAGGCCACAAGTTATTTGGAAATTAAATAATCTAATCCTGAAGAACGAATGGGTGAAAGAGCAAATTATAGACACAATCGAAAATTTCATCCAGGAGAATGACAACAATGAGACAACATACCAAAATTTGTGGGACACGGCTAAAGCGGTTATAAGGGGTAATTTTATATCTCTAGATGCTTACTTGCGTAAAACAGAGAAAGAGAAGATCAATGAACTGGGCTTACAATTAAAAAAGCTAGAAAAAGACCAAATTAAAAACCCTCAATTAAATACCAAATTGGAAATTCTGAAAATTAAAGGGGAGATCAATAAAATTGAAAATAAGAAAACTATTGAATTAATAAATAAAAGTAAGAGTTGGTTTTATGAAAAAACCAACAAAATAGATAAGCCTTTAGTTAATTTGATTAGAAAAAGGAAAGAGGAAAATCAAATTATTAGTCTCAAAAATGATAAGGGAGAACTTTCCTCCAATGAAGAGGAAATTAGAGTAATAATTAGGAGTTTCTTTGCCCAACTTTATGCCAATAAATTTGATAATGTAAATGAAATGGAGGAATATCTACGAAAATATAGATTGCCCAGATTAACAGAAGAGGAAATAAATTATTTAAATAGCCCTATTTTGGAAAAAGAAATAGAACAAGCTATTAATCAACTCCCTAAGAAAAAATCTCCAGGGCCAGATTGATTTACATGTGAATTTTACCAAACATTCAAAGAACAATTAATCCCAATACTATATAAAGTATTTGAAAAAATAGGGAAAGAAAGTGTACTACCAGATTCCTTCTATGACACAGATATGGTGCTGATAGCTAAACCAGGTAGGGAGAAAACTGAGAAAGAAAACTATAGACCCATTTCCCTAATGAATATTGATGCAAAAATTTTAAATAAGATTTTAGCAACAAGATTACAGAAAGTCATCCCCAGGATAATACATCATGACCAAGTAGGATTTATACCAGGAATGCAGGGCTGGTTCAATATTAGGAAAACAATTAGCATAATCAATTATATTAATAACCAAACTAACAAAAATCATATGATTATCTCCATAGATGCAGAAAAAGCATTCGATAAAATCCAACACCCATTCTTATTAAAAACACTGGAGAGTATAGGAATAAATGTGCTTTTCCTTAAAATGATTAGTAGTATCTACTTAAAACCTTCAGCAAGCATCATATGTAATGGAGTCAAACTAGAACCATTCCCAATAAGATCAGGAGTGAAACAAGGCTGCCCACTGTCACCATTATTATTTAATATTGTCTTAGAAATGTTAGCTTTGGCAGTAAGAGAAGAAAAAGAGATAAAAGGAATTAGAGTAGGTAATGAGGAAACCAAATTATCACTCTTTGCAGATGACATGATGATATAAGTAGAGAACCCTAAAGATTCAACTAAAAAACTACTAGAAACAATTCACAACTTTATCAAAGTTGCAGGATACAAAATAAATCCACATAAATCATCAGCATTTTTATATATTACCAATAAATTTCAGCAGCAAGAGATACAAAAAGAAATTCCATTCAAAATAACTGTTGATAGTATAAAATATTTGGGAATTTATCTGCCAAGGGATAGTCAGGAACTATATGAACTAAACTACAAAACACTTTCCACACAAATAAGATCAGACCTAGTCAATTGGAAAAACTTAAAATGCTCATGGGTAGGCCGAGCGAATATAATAAAAATGACAATATTACCCAAACAAATTTACCTATTATTGCCATACCAATCAAACTCCCAAGAAATTATCTTACAGATCTAGAAAAAATAGTAGCAAAGTTCATTTGGAAAAACAAAAGGTCAAGAATTTCAAGGGGATTAATGAAAAAAAAAGGCTGACGATGGTGGACTTGCTGTACCAGATCTAAAACTATATTACAGAGCAGCAGTCATCAAAACCATTTGGTACTGGCTAAGAAATAGAGTAGTCGATCAATGGAATAGGATAGAATCACAAGACGAACTAGGCAATAAGTATAGCAATTTAGTCTTTGATAAACCCAAACACCCCAGCTTTTGGGATAAGTATTCACTATTGGACAAAAACTGCTGGGAAAACTGGAAACTAGTGTGGAAGAAATTAGGGCTTGACCCACATCTAACACCACATACCAAGATAAGATCTAAATGGGTTCATGATCTGGATATAAAGAGTGATACTCTAAGTAAATTAGAGGAATGTAATATAGTTTACCTCTCAGACCTATGGAGATGGAATAAATTTATGTCCAAAGAAGAACTGGAACTCTTAATTGAAAACCAGATAGATAACTTTGACTATATTAAGTTAAAAAGTTTTTTTACAAACAAAATCAATGCAGTCAAGATTAGGAGGGAAGCAATAAATTGGGAAATCATCTTTACATCTAAGGGTTCTGATAAAGGTCTCATCTCTAAAATATATAGAGAATTGTCTCATATTTATAAAAATTCAAGCCATTCTCCAATCAATAAATGGTCAAAGGATATGAACAGACAATTTTCAGAGAGGATGAAATTAAAACTATTTATAGTCATATGAAAAGGTGCTCCAAATCACTGTTGATCAGCGAAATGCAAATAAAGACAACCCTGAGGTACCACTTCACACCTGTCATACTGGCTAAAATGACAGGAAAAGTTAATGATGAATGTTGGAGGGGATGTGGGAGGGCTGGGACACTGCTGCATTGTTGGTGGAGCTGTGAACGGATACAGCCATTCTGGAGAACAATTTGGAGCTATGCTCAAAAAGTTATCAAACTGTGCATACCCTTTGACCCAGCAGCATTTCTATTGGGCTTGTATCCCAAAGAAATCATAAAGGAAGGAAAGGGCCCCACATGTCCAAGAATGTTTGTGGCAGCCCTTTTTGTAGTGGCTAGAAACTGGAAATTGAATAGATGCCCTTCAATTGGAGAATGGCTGAATAAATTATGGTATTTGAATATTATGGAATATTATTGTTCTGTAAGAAATAACCAGGAAGATGATTTCAGAGAGGCTTGGAGAGACTTACATGAACAGATGCTGAGTGAAATGAGCAGAACCAGATCATTATGCACGGCAACAACAGTACTATATGACGATCAATTCTGATGGACATGGCTCTCTTCAACAATGAAATGTTTCAAACCACCTCCGATTGTTCACTGAAGAAAGCCACCCAGAGAGAGGGAATAGAAATGTGGACCACAACATAACATTCTTATACTCCTTGATTGATGTTTGCTTACATTGTGTTTCCTTTATCTGATATATTTTTGTGTAGATGGGATTTTTCCTGCACAACAATGATAGGTTTGGAGATGTGTATACATATATTCGATTTGCCAATGTTTTGACATAATTGACATGTAGTGGATTTCCTGCCATCTGAGGGAGGGGTGTGGAGCTTGGGGGAAAAATTTGTAACAGAAAGGTATGTGGGGGTTATGGTTGAGGAATTACCCACACATATGTTATGCAATAAAATTAAAAAAATGTTTAAATAAAAAAAAAAAAAGGAAGGACACTTAACCCACCTAAAAGAAGCTGAAAATTTCAAATATTTGATTACATGGGTAGATAATTTCAACATTTCTGGGGACTTATTAATGCTTCGGTAGCATTACAGTAAAATAAGGACACCAGGACAGTTCGCTTTAATAGCTTGTTGGCTTGAACCCCGATACATGTTCTTGTAATAGTTTATGGGTGACTGCAGTAAATTGGTTGCGAATGTTTTTCATTTTTTGGCTCTTCATATCAGATCTGTTGTTAAAGTACATTGTGTTCTGAGACTATTATGATGGCAATTGATTTACTTTGGAGGTATGCTCAATAATTTTAATATAATCTTAACTTCCCCCCTTCCAGATTGTGAGATTTTTTTGCCCTTTGCAGCTGAGGTCAAATTAAATGCTTAACTGGACCTTAGTTGTTGCTTAAATTCATTTGGGCTCCACCCACCTTGACTAACATTCTTTTACCAGATTTTTTTCAGCTTCTTTGTTGTCCCCAGCTTTTCAGACTGTATTTGAAATCTGTCTCATGTTCCTTCATTCAAGGTTAATCTTCAACCCAAATAAACTGTTGGCCAACCAGTAATGAATGTGAATATATGTATGTATCTATGTATGTATTGTCATATATAATCTTCATATATGGACATAAATCATATGTGTGTATCTATAACAAGCATACATATACATTTGTATTTATAGATACACATTCATAATTAAAATAAAGAATTTTGTGACAACCAAAATGAGAATTTTTGTGAACAAAATGAAAATTGAGGATTGTCTGGTGAATTGAACTGTCTAAATGGGACACAGTGAAACATTTATTGCATAGCATATCTAGGTTTTTTTTTTAAGTTCTTAAAGCAGCAGATATACCCTTTTTTTAGGAACAATAATAATAATAAGCCTTCATAGACTGTAGAAAATTGAGATGGTCTTTTTGATAACATATATAACATTTGATAACATACATGTAAAAATTGAAGGACATCTAGGAACATTTTTTCTTTTATTCTTTGATGTGCCAGGAATATTTCTTTCACATAGAGGCTATATTATAAAATTAATGTACTGAGGGTTAAAAGGGAATTCTAAAGAATGCGGAAATAAAGTCCGGATGTCTACTAAATGTAGGTGCAACATGTCTAAGCACATTTATAGCAATAGAATGCATGCTTTCCTAAGCAATGTCCAAGCATCCAGAATGGTAGTAGTAGTCTGTGTAGTTAAAGTTGCAAAGAAAGAGTAGATATCTCTGAAAAAAAATAGCATTGAGACTATAAATGTACAAAACT
Source organism: Myrmecobius fasciatus (assembly GCA_023553655.1). Lineage (NCBI taxonomy): Eukaryota > Metazoa > Chordata > Mammalia > Dasyuromorphia > Myrmecobiidae > Myrmecobius > Myrmecobius fasciatus. The sequence goes on along the minus strand of JAJPUD010005016.1, from coordinate 159,404 downwards.
GAGCAGATGAGAGAAAGGAAATTAGAAATAATTAGGGAAGTACACCAAAAAGGAAAACAAAAAAGAAAAAGCAAAAAGAAAGAAAGAAAAAGAAAAAAAAACTGAACTCAGGGAAAATCAAAACAAAGCAGTTGACAAGGATTTTAAAATTGTGTATGCAGTATGCAGGCAGCATGATTGGGAAATGAAGTATTTGTACTTTACTGTAACAGTTGAATAGCAAGACCCTCGGCAGGCTCATCTCTGCACCAGGATTAGTTTCACTCCCCAAATATATTTTGAAGAGAAAAACTGAAGGCCAAATGTCTCCAGTCATCTGAAGCATGCAGAAAGTCTTCATGTAATAATACTGTTTGTAATATTTCATTGCTTTTACAAACTAAAAATAATTTTAAATATATGTGATGAGGGAAGGGAGTTTTAACAACTGCATCTGTGCATCACTAAAGTATGATACTAACAACAGCCAATCTACAGGAGTTCAATTTAGCTCACTGTTCTAAAAACCATTTCAAAATATTTAGTTAAATGACATGAAAGCAGTTTTGAAGGACTCACCAAGAGCTAGGTTTCAAATCTTTGCAAATGATAATGAATTCAGATACACATAATGAGAACACTGTAGTCAGGTCTAGACAGATTTAGATAAATTAATGACCCAACCCAGTTGATGGCAGCTACAGTCTTTAACTTTGAGTAAAGGAATTTTAAAAGCAATTCACCAAAGAAGGATTTGAATATGTTAAACTGAATAGTCTTCTTTGTGAATTAACAGTGGGGGAGAAAAAGGGGAGAGGAAAGGTAGGGAGGGATAAAAGTGAATTTAGTGACTTAGCCTGATTATATTTATTAAAATATTTTTCTTTACCTGGGTATCTGATATGTCTACATGCGGATTCATGCATATATTATTATTCGTATGTACACACATTCATCATATCTACAGTTAAAAAGCTATACACTTAAGATGCCCTTTAAAAATTTTTATTTTGTATATTGAGTCTCTTATCAAATATTCTTATTAAAATAAAAAGCTCTCCTATTTTCTCCTATGAAATAAAATTCCCTTCATACCAAAATAAGCCAGATTATTTTTGAGTGAAAGTAAATGTTCAGGCTTTTTAAACTAAATCCAAAACTTGTGAAATCTTATAACATGAACATATAGCCTTGGTGTTTTCAAACAGGAATTCCTTAAAGGTAGGTACATTTTGTTTGTGGGAATCTTTATCAGTACACAATACAAACATTTCTCTAAGTTGTATGTTCAGTCTCACTTTGTCTCCTCTCCTCCTATCCCTAATTAAAAATAATAGAAGGAAAGGAACCATTTGAAAAAACATGATTTTTTCATTCAAAATAAGTTTGTTACATTGAGGCGGTGATGATTTTAGGACTTTATATTTTTTGGAAGAAGTTTCCAGCAAGTTCTAATCATTTAGTCTCCCAAAGATAAATACTTTTCATTTTCAAAATTTCAGAGATTCCTGTTTGAATCTTATAAAAGAACCTGGCCAGGCATTAATGCAGACTAACGTCACTTTAACTGAATCTGATTTGTTTTGCTATAGAATTCACACACCAATGAGTATAGCAATAGTGTACTTTTCAAATATAGTTTGATTTATAAATTACTTTTTATCTCTTTCAAATAAAGTAAAACAGGAAGGGAGAGAGAAACAAATATTTATTAAGTACCTGCTTTGTACCTGGACACTATGCTAAGTGCTTTACAAATATTATCTTATTTAATCCTTATAATAACCCTAGCAGGTAAATGATATTCTTACCCCATTTTATAGTTGATGAAACTGAGGCAAATTAGAGATTAAGTGACTTGCCCAGAGTTACACAGCTGGTGTTGGATGTCCAGATTTGAAATCAAATCTTCCTGACTTTACTCTGGTGCTCTTATCTATTATGTCACCTACCTGTCTTATATCTGTAATACTTTGAATTAAGGCTATCAGATATAATAATGCTATTGTGAAGCTATGTGTACATATAATAAATAAATTAGACACACACATATATCATTGCTTCGCTTCCACCCAGTGAGGTAAGTATTTTTATTGCTGTTTGACAGATGAAGAACAGATGAGAAATTAAAATGAGGTTTTCATAGTCTCTTGACTGAAGTTAGAACTTGACTACAGTAATCTGGGTCTCCTAACTCCATATTCAGTGACTTTTTGACTATACTACATTCCTCACACATGGGAATGTCGTGTTTTTATAACTATTACTACAAATTCTTAATCTTAAGAGAGAAACCTTAAGACATTTCCCCAATAATATAGATGATTCAAAGATTACTCACTATGTGTTGGCACACTGTCTTCATTTGTACATTTCTCACTTAGTAATATGTAGGCAACCCCTAAAATATTGAGGCTCTAGAGAATTTCTGAGTTCATATTTATAATGGTACAATTAATCCACTGTGAAGAAACCTGATTTCTATTGAGGAGTCCTCTGGAAAAAAAAATCAATTCAGAACTGCACAAAAGAAACAAGCAAAAAAAAATTTTTTTTAAGGAATCATTTTTTAAAAATAAGGTAAGTAAAGTAAAGTAACACAAAAAAAGCTGAGTACAGGAGTTAAGAATAAATAGAAAATTAATTAATGGAGAACGTCAAACTTTATTCCAGGAACATATGTATTTTAAATCCTCCAATTTCATATCATGGAAATAGGAATAGTAGTTGTATTGGCTTTTTACAATAATGGGAATTTTTTTGTTTGTTTTAAATAAATATACATTACTTATAACCACAAATGAGTGTTGTCCTCTTTAAAGTAGTTACATCTGGTGGCTCTGTGCTTATTTGAACAATGCTGCGCAGACATTTTTGGAACAATTCTGGGAATTGCCTTCAAGGCCTACAACACATTCTTTTCAGTATCTTCAATGGTGAAAAAATTTTCTTTCTTTGAAAGTGGCTTTGATTTTGAGAAACAACCAAAACTCATTCAGAACCAAGTCTTGCAAATAAGGTGAATGATCATGCTGATATTGTCAAATTAGTCAAAAAAAAAAAAAAAAAAAAAGCCCACAAATACCATCACTACCACATGTGACTATAAAGGACTAAAATTGCCTTTTTTATATACCTCATAAACTGGCTCTGAAATGTTTGTTATTTTTCATACTTTTGAAGATTTTTTTTTATCCCAGTGTGAAATTTTGAGGGAAGATTTTATTTTTACCTTAGGTTTGTTCTCCTTAGCTAAAATCATCAAGAGACAGCCTTAACTTTGTATTTTTATCAGGACTCTCTAAGTGTGTTAACACTTGGTAGGTGAGATACATTTCAGACTGAAGATTTTACTAGGGGATATCCGAAATGCCAGCTCTATTCCTGTTGGTAAAGTGTGGGATAATACTGTTTTTTACTGTAGAAGTCATTACAAAGGGACAAAGTTAATTTTTAAATAAATATTTCAACTTATACATTTGGTTTTATGCTTCTTTTATATCTCCATAGTATTTGGAGTAATATCATATAATGCTCAATTTTCACCTTCTTCAATAAATCTTTTTTAGTCCCCCTTAATATTAGTGCTTCCCCTCAGAAATCACCTGCAATTTACCCAATATATGTGTTATCAATCTTTCTAATTAGCTTTGTGACTGGCAAAATTAAATACCGCTTTGAATTCTGAGATGCTCAAGTATTTAACATATATTACTTCATTTATCTCTGCACATCTGTGTGATGTAGTTTGGAAAGAGGTTACATTATTCCCATTTTATAGATAGAGAAGTGGAAGTTGAGAGCTTAAAAGATTTTGGAATAATCAGAAATGAAATCAACCATTCTGTATTACAGTTCTTTTGTCAATTGGAGTATGCATTCCTTCATTCCTGTTTACTTTCTTTTTTCTTTCTGATTGGTTAATTTCCATTCGAAAGTTAAGGAGATGAAAAAAAAATTAGGAAAGTAGAAGTAGATTCTTTCCATCGTCAAAGATTGAACAGTGTCAGATTCTTCAAAGGTGTACAGCCATAATAATAATAATAATAATAATAATAATAATAATAATAATAATAGCTAACATTTATATAGTACCTACTGTATGTCAGATATTATGCTAAGCACTTTACAGATATTATCTTATTTAATCCTCACAAGAACCTCTGGAGGTAGGTGCTAATTTTATCCCCATTTTACCAGATGAGGAAACTGAAGAAAACAGGTTAAGTGACTTGCCTAGGGCCACAGAATTAATGAGTATTTGAGGTGGGATCTGAACTCCTGACTCCAGGCCCATACTCTATTCACTATGCTACCATCATATTTTACAAACTGGAGAAGAAACCAGAACTACTGGCTAGGATTAAAATCACTCCAATAAGCTCTTGTCCCTTACGTCTGACTTTGCAAGATGTCAGTTCCATCCTTTGTGGAGCAAACTCCATACCTGAGTTTGGATTCCCACTCTACTACTTCCTGTCTGTGTAATCTTGGGTTTATCATTTAACCTCCCTGGGCCTCCATTTGCTCCTTTGTAAAATGAAGAAATTAGTTTAGATAACTGCTAAAGTCCCCTTGATTCAGGGTTTGAACCTAGCTATTACTTGATTCTAAATCCAATGTTCTTTCAATTACTCCACAATGTTTCTCAAATGCTAAGAAAGAAGGAAACAAGCATTTATGAAGCGCCCTCTGTGTTCTAGGCACCATGCTAAGTGCTTTACAAATATTATCTCCTATGATTCTCACCACAGAGATGTTATTATTTTCACCATTTTAAGATGAAGAAATTGAGACAAGCAATAATGAAATAAGATGCCCAGAATCACAAAACAAGTATGTATTTAAAGTAGACTTTGAACTCAGATTTTTCCCAGGTTAGGAACTCCATCCATTGTGTCTGGTTGCACAGAATTAGAAGAGGAAAAAATTCATGGATATGGTCTATTTTAATTTTAGCAAATCATTTATTAAAATTTCCCACAGCATCTACATGTGCAAGACAGTGATATGTATGCTATATGAGAGCACTGTTAGATGCATTTAGCTCTACATGATTAATGGAGTAGAGGGGGTCATGGCTAACCTGTGTTTTTTAGGAGATCACTCTGATAGCTGAGTGAAGGATGGATTGAAACAGGAGAGAGGCTTGAGTAAGGCAGACTCATCCCCAGACTATTATAGTAGGCCAGATAGCAGGTAATAAGGTTCTGGGCCAGGGTCAGAGGTCAGAAGGAGAGCTTATGCAAGAGATGTTACAGAGATAAAAATGACAGGGCTTGCCAACTGATTAGGTTTGAGATATGAGAGAGAGAGGATGAATAGTCAAGGCTGACATCTAGGTTGCAAGCCTGGGTGGGATGGGGAGAGTGGTGGTACCCTCAGCAGCAATTGGAAAGTTAGGAAGAACAGGAGTTTGGAGGGGGAGGAATATGCTGAGTTCAGTCAAAGAGTTTGATGGGGTAATTCCTCTGAAAAATTTTCTATATGGAGGAAGATCCCATTGGCATGGAGACATCTTCAAATGGAGAAGTAGTCTGGGGAATCTGGACTGAGATGTATTTGAAGTGAGTGACTTCAATAGTGTCTTTGGACAAAAGATATGAGCTAGTCAATTCCTAAATTCTTATCAGAGATAACAGTATCAGGAAGCCAGGTCCATTATAATAAAACCCCACACTCCTTTCTGGCTTCAATCTTTATTCCTTTGCTCTTAAAATTTATTGATTTGGCAACCCTTCATTCTTTCCCCTCTCTTCCTCTTTCCCCTTGGATTCACAGGAAAGGCTTAATTAACAAAGTCTTGACCTGATGGCTCCCTGTCTGAACTTAGTAACCAATTGTTAATTCCTTTGGCAGATGCTGATTCCCTAGTCACAGCCAGACCTTAAAGCTAGAATGGAGCTTCCAGCTTCATTCTTTCTCCTGCATTTGGGCTCTTCTACTCCTAGCTCTCATGTCTTCTCTTAGCTTTTTAGGCTTGGTACTGCTCACATAAAATGACGATGTCGGGATTGAATTGATATACAGGGAAAGAAGTCAATTGACTCACGAATCTTCCTCTGGTAATAAGAAGTTTTCTTTGTAGTCAGGGTATCCTTTTAGTAGAATTTAGGGTCCTTTTCTTTAGGATCAGAACTTTTCTTATCTGATTTTCATTTCCTAAGTCCACATATGACTAATATAACACTGATTTTATCCACTGCTACTTACTGAAACCAACTGAGTCCTCTGATTGAACTTTATAATTTTGGTATAACTACAGTACAGAATTTGAATATTAATTTAAATTCATGAAAGTGATTTAAAGGACGCAGAGTTCTCTATCTCTGTCTATCTCTCTACCCCCAACCCCCATTGGAATTCAGCTGAAGTTTATCAACATATTTGTTTGTTTATGTGTTGTGATGGAACTACTGGTCTTTGTGTGTGTGAGGAACTTCAGACCTATGGGGTAAATCTTTATTTCAATTTTCATCATTTAGAAGCTCTTTAAAATTGATGGTATCATTCTTCATATTTATTTTCCAAATTCCTGGTAAAAAGTAGGGCATTTAATAAATAGCTGTTGATATATTGAGTGGTTGATTAATTGGATAAACTGTTGTTTCTTTCCCCCTACTCTCAGCATGCAATGTACTGCTATCCCTTGTGTATTAGAATAAAGCTCTTGTAAATTTAAAGATAAAGATCAATTGAAAATGTTTTAATAACAGTGATAATAATTGTTAGCATTTATACACTATTATAAAGTTTGCAAAGCATTTTGTGTATTTTCTCTCTTTTTATCCTCATAATAACCTGGGAGGATAGGTATTATTCCTATTTTACTGATGAAGAAACTGAGGCAGACAGCAAATAAGAGACTTACTATCTCTAGATTCAGATCTCTATTGTTGTACTGCATCCAACTATACAGCTGAATAATATCCATAATCCAAGAGAACCAAAGTAAATTAAGAGGCATATAGTAACAATTTCTCATTTTCTCTCTTTCTTTGCATTCTTTTTCTTTCTCATTACTTTTCCCTTTTCTTTGTCATTTCTGTTTAGTCTTTCTTTCTTTGAATCTATTTATCTTTATATCTTTTTTCCTTTCTCTATCTCTTTTCTCCTTCCCATTTTTTCTTTCAGTTTCTTTCTTAACTTTCCTTGCTCCTCAACTCTGGCATCTAGGTGGTTGCTTACTAGCTAGATATCCATGGAGAATAATGGCAACTACCTCCCAGTTATTTTGAGGCTCAAGTGAGATAATATTTATATAATACTTTGTATATCTTAAAGTTCTATATGTAAATGTTAGTTACCATAAAATTTTAGTTATTGTTATTATTGCCATTAACTAGCCATAAGATATCAAATTATACTTAAATTGTATTTATTGATAAAGTAATATTTTCTTAACTTCAAAAGTAATTTAGAGATATTCCCATTCAGATGACTTAGACTAAAAGACTTCTTCTTAAGAAGACTTTTCTAGCTCTGAGCTTCCATGATTCTATATTTTCTTCCCTTTCCCTAAAGAAAATCTCACTATACAATTCAAAATTTATTCTGTAATTTTTATGTGAGTCCTGATTGCATCTTCTTCCCCTTCATTCCTTCCTCCTGTTACTGATCTTAGACAAAATAATAATTCCTAACCTTCTATTTAAGTAATACTTCTATTTATACTATTATTCATATTTAGGAGATTAAAAGTTAGAAAAAAGCTTTGGCTTCGACCCTTTTTTGTATGAATTTAGAAGACTAGATATTTTAAACACCTTTTGAGTTTTGTTTTGTTTTTTTTTTTTGCTTTTTTTGGGGGGGAGGGGTGCTATAAATGCCTGGAAAATAACTCTAGGTTCAAAAATGTCACTCAGTAAGTCATTTCTTTTTACAGTGAACTTTTTTTTTTTTTGATACAGATAAAATGAATTTTTGTGACCACTAGTTTCAGGGTGCCCATAAGAAATCTATTTTTTTTTTAAAGTGCAGCTTCCAACAGTTGATCAACTGTTCTTTGGCTCTTTTCTCTCAGAACTTGTGACTGCTAAATCTAGTTGTCACATTGAGCAATAGTTACACAATACTGATTTTGTTGAGCTTTTTGAAATGAAGTCAGAGGATACCTTCTTTTATCAAATCAACTCAATCACTTCAAGAATAATTTCTTTATGGTTACATAGTTCTTGAAGTCCGGGCATTGGAGGTATTGAGGCTGTTGGAAAATTATGATCATTGAGTAAAACTAGAGAGACAAAATTTTGTTCGTGTAAACTGGTTTTACTCTAAATAGGTCTGATTTTGTTGTAGATGTTCAGAACAGGTTAATTTTCTCCTGCACTGGCACAGTTTAATTCAGGTTAATCATTTGTTAGATGCAGCTAGGTGACACAGTAGATAAGAGTACCAAGTCTGAATATAGAGAGATCTGAGTTCAAATATGTTTAGACATTTACTAGTTGTGTGACCTTGAGCAAGTCACTTAATCTTTTTTTTTAAATTTTATTTTCATAACATATGTGTGGGTAATTCTTCAACATTAACCCTTACATAGCTTTCTGTTACAAATTTTTCCCCCCAACTCC
>JAJPUD010005016.1:63081-142417 GCA_023553655.1 Myrmecobius fasciatus | reverse complement strand
TTGTAACAGAAAGCTTTGTAAGGGTTAATGTTTAGGAATTACCCATAGATATGTTTTGCAAATAAAAAGTATTAATAAAACAATAAAAGAAAAATAAAAGTAAAGAAACATCAGATCTAGAAAGAGAAGAAGAAAAAAACAACCTGAGAAGGAAAACAAAATGCAGGGAAATATTCACAGAAAGCGTTAAAATGCTGTGTTGTGGTCTACACTCAGTTCCCACAGGCCTCTCTCGGGATGTATATGACTATCTTCATGGCTGAACAATAGGAACTGGTTTGAATCACATCATTGTTGAAGAGAACAATGTCCATCAGAATTGATCATCGTATAGTCTTGTTGCTGTGTATAATGTTCTCCTGGTTCTGCTCCTTTCGCTTAGCATCAGTTCATGCAAGTCTCTCCAGGCCTCTCTGAAATCATCCTGCTGGTCGTTTCTTACAGAGCAATAATATTCCATAACATTCATATACCATAATTTATTCAGCCATTCTCCAATTGATGGGCATCCTTTCAGTTTCCAGTTTCTTGCCATTACAATAAGGGCAAACATTTTTGCACATGTGGGTCCCTTTCCCTCCTTTAAGATCTCTTTGGCATATAGGCCCAGTAGAAACACTGCTGGGTCAAGGGGTATGCACAGTTTGATAACTTTTTGAGCATAGTTCAGATTGCTCTCCAGAATGGTTGAATCCGTTCACAGCTCCACCAACAATGTATCAGTGTCCCAGCTTTCCCACGTCCCCTCCAACATTCATCATTATCATTTCCTGTCATTTTAGCCAATCTGACAAATGTGTAGTGGTATCTCAGAGTTGTCTTAATTTGCATTTCTCTGATCAATAGTGATTTGGAGCATCTTTTCATGTGACTAGAAATAGTTTCAATTTCTTCATCTGAAAATTGTCTGTTCATATCTTTTGACCATTTATCAATTGGAGAATGGCTTGAATTCTTATATATTTGCGTGATTTCTCTATATATTTTAGAAATGAGGCCTTTATCAGAATCTTTGAATGTAAAAATATTTTCCCAGTATATTGCTTACCTTTTCATCTTGTCTGAATTCATTTTGTTTGTACAAAAACTTTTTAACTTGATATAGTCAAAATTATCTATTTTGTGGTTAATGATGATCTCTCGTTCTTCTTTGGTCACAATTCCTTCCTCCTCCACAGATCTGAGAGGTAAACCATCCTACATTGTTCCAATTTGTTTATAATATCATTCTTTATGTCTAGATCATGAATCCATTTCGACCTTATCTTGGTATACGGTGTTAGGTGTGGGTCAATGCCTAGTTTGCTCCATACTAGTTTCCAATTTTCCCAGCAGTTTTTGTCAAATAGTAAGTTTGGGGTCTTTGGGTTTATCAAACACTAGGTTTCTATGGTCATTGACTATTTTGTCCTGTGAACCTATTTCCCTATTTCCCTGATGCACTACTTTGTTTCTTAGCCAGTACCGAATGGCTTTGATGACCACTGCTTTATAATATAGTTTTAGATCTGGTGCAGCTAGGCCACCCACATTTGCTTTTTTTTTTTTCATTAATTCCCTTGAAATTCTTGACCTTATGTTTTTTCAGACGAATTTTGTTGTTATTTTTTTCTAGGTCAGTAAAATAATTTCTTCGGAGTTTGATTGGTATAGCACTAAATAAATAGATTAGTTTAGGTAGTATTGCCATCTTTATTATATTGGCTCGACCTATCCAAGAGCACTTGATATTTTTCTAATTGTTTAGATCTGACTTTATTTGTGTGGAGAGTGTTTTGTAGTTTTGCTCATATAGATCCTGACTTTCCCTTGGCAGATATATTCCCAAATATTTTATACTATCAACAGTTATTTAAGTGGAATTTCTCTTTGTATCTCTTGCTGTTGGATTTTGTTAGTGATGTATAAAAATGCTGATGATTTATGTGGATTTTTTAATGTATCCTGCAACTTTGCTAAAGTTGTGGATTAATTCTAATAGTTTTTTAGTTGATTCTCTAGGGTTCTCTAAGTAGACCATCATATCATCTGCAAAGAGTGATAATTTGGTTTCCTCATGACCTACTCTAATTCCTTTAATCTCTTTTTCTTGTCTTATTGCCAAAGCTAGCATTTCTAATACAATATTGAATAGTAATGGTGATAGTGGGCAACCTTGTTTCACCCCTGATCTTATTGGGAATGGTTCCAATTTATCACCATTACTTATGATGGTAGCTGATGGTTTTAAATAGATGCTACTGACTATTTTAAGGAAAAGTCCATTTATTCCTATATTCTCTAGTGTTTTTAATAGGAATGGATGTTGAATTTCATCAAATGCTTTTTCTGCATCTATTGAGATAATGTTTTTTGTTAATTTGGTTATTGATATAGTCAATTATTGAACCATCCCTGCGTTCCTGGTATAAATCTTACTTGGTCATGGTGTATTATTCTGGGGATCATTTTCTGTAATCTCTTTGCTAATATTTTATTTAAAATTTTTGTATCAATATTCATTAGGGAGATAGGTCTACAATTTTCTTTCTCTGTTTTTGTTCTACCTGGTTTAGGTACCAGTACCGTGTCTGTGTCATAAAAGGAATTTGGTAGGAGCCCTTCATTCCCTATTTTTTCTAATAATTTATATAATATTGGAGTTAATTGTTCTTTAAATGTTTGGTAGAATTCACATGCAAATACATCTGGTCCTGAGGATTTTTTCTTAGGGAGCTGATTAATGACTTATTCTATTTCTTTTTCTAAAATGGGACTATTTAAGTAATTTATTTCCTCTTCTGTTAATCTGGGCAATCTATATTTTTGTAGATATTCCTCCATTTCACTTAGGTTATCAAATTTATTGGCATAAAGTTGGGCAAAGTAACTCTGGATTATTGCTCTAATTTCCTCTTCATTCATGGAAAGTTCTCCCTTTTCATTTTTGAGATTAACAATTTGATTTTCTTCTTTAATTTTTCTAATCAAATTAACTAGAGGTTTATCTATTTTGTTGGTTTTATCATAAAACCAATTTTTAGTTTTATTTATTAATTTAATAGTTTTTTTTTACTTTCAATTTTATTAATCTCTCCTTTTATTTTTAGGATTTTAAGTTTGGTATTTGATTGGGGGTTTTTAATTTGTTCTTTTTCTAGCTTTTTTAAATTGCAAGCCCAATTCATTAATTTTCTCTTTCTCTGTTTTATGCAAATAAGCAAGCATCTAGAGATATAAAATTAACCCTTATTACCGCTTTGGCTGCATCCCATAAATTTTGGTATGTTGTTTCATTATTGTCATTCTCTTGGATGAAATTAGTAATTGTGTCTGTAATTCGCTGTTTCACCCATTCATTCTTTAGGATGAGATTATTTAGTTTCCAATTGCTTTTTGGTCTATTTTTTTCCTGGCCTTATATTGCATGTGATTTTTATTGCATCATGAGCTGAAAAAAAATGCATTTACTATTTCTGCCTTCCTGCATTTGATTTTGAGGTTTTTGTGTCCTAACACATGGTCAATTTTTGTGTAAGTTCCATGAATTGCTTGAGAAAAAAGTAAACTCCTTTCTGTCTCCATTTAATTTCCTCCAAAGATCTATCATACCTAACTTTTCTAACATTTTGTTTACCTCCTTAACTTTTTTCTTGTTTATTTTGTAGTATGATTTTTCTAGTTCTGAGAGAGGGAGGTTGAGATCCCCCACTATTATACTTTTGCTGTCTATTTCTTCTTGCATCTCTCTGAACTTTTCCTCTAGGAATTTCCATGCTATACCTCTTGGTGTATATATGTTTATTATTGATATTGCTTCATTATCTATGGTACCCTTTAGTAAGATATAGTTTCCTTCCTTGTCTCTTTTAATTAGATCTATTTTTGCTTTTATTTGATCTGAGATCAGGATTCCTACCCCTACTTTTTTTTTGTTCACCTGAAGCATAATAGATTCTGCTCCAGCTTTTTACCTTCATTCTGTGTGTATTATTATGCTTTAGATGTGTTTCTTGTAAACAAGATATTGTGGGATTCTGGTTTTTAATACAGTCTGCTATCTACTTCCACTTTATGGGAGAGTTCATTCCATTCACATTCACAGTTAAAATAACTAATTCTGTATTTCCTGCCATCTTATTTGCCCTAGGTTATGCTTTTCTCTCTCCTATCCCCTTTCCCTCCTCCCTAGTTTTTGCTTTTGATAACCACTTTCCTGGAACAATCCTTTTCCTTTAGAGCCCCACCCCCTTTTTATACCTTTCCCTTAATTCTTCTGTTTTCCCTTCTATTAGTCTTTCCCTTTCTTTTCACCCTTTCCCTCCTGATTCCTTATAAGGTAGGACAAGTTTCTTTGTGATACCAAATACGTCTATCATTCTCTCAGAGCCAAATCTGATGAGATGAAGATTAACACAATTCTCATTCCTCTCCCTTTTATCCCTCAATTATAGGTTTTCTTTGTCTCTATGTGGGATGTACTTTCCCTTATTTTACCTCTTTTTCTTCCAGTGTTATCCCTTTTTTACCTCTAATTTCTTTTTCAGATTATATCATAATAATCATAATAATAAAATCACAATAATAATAATATAGTAATCATAATATAATAATAAAATCAACCTTCATTCTATAAGTACATCCATAACATAAATATAGTTCTCAAGAGTTTTTTTTTTCCTTGTTACCTTTTTATGTTTCTCTTGAGTTCTGTGTTTGTAGATCAAATTTTTTGTTCAATTTTGGTCTTTTCATTACAAATAGGTGAAATTCATTCATTGAATGTCTATCTTCTTTCCTGAAAGATAATGCTCATTTTAGTTGGATAGTTTATTCTTGGCTGTAATCCCAGTTCCTTTGCTTTCTGGAATATCAGATTCCAGGCCCTTTGATCCTTTAAGGTGGGAGCTGCTAGGTCCTGGGTGGTCCTAATTGTGGATCCTCGGTATTTAAATTGTTTCTAGCTTCCCGCATTCTCTTTTCCTTGGTATTATAGTTCTGAAATTAGCCACTATATTCCTGGGGGATTTAATTTTTGGGTTTCTTTCAGGAGGTGATCGGTGGATTGTTTCAATAGTTATATTGCCTTCTGATTCTAAAATATCAGGGCACTTTCCTTTCCTTTATCCTTTCTTTTCTTTTCCTTTTTCCTTTCCTTTCCTTTCCTTTACCATTCTTTTTTATTTTTCCTTCCATTTTTCTTTTCTTCTTCTTTTTCCTTTCCTTTCCCTTTCCCTTTCCTTTTCTCTTTCTCTACTTTTTCTCTTTCCTTTTCTTTTCCTTTCCCCTCCCTTTCACTTTTTTTTCCAGTTTTTTTCTTCCTCCTCTATTTGTACCCCACTCTAGAAGCCATTATTTGGGGAAACACATTAGTTTGAAAAGCTTTTTAAATTCATCTAATGATTACCATGTTTTCTCAGATTCATTTTTGATTTCACATTTGTTATTTCATTTAATTTACAATGTATATATTTTGATATTTCATGTAGTCTCTTTTTCTTTTGTGATTCTGTAAGTTCTCATTATATTCCAGAAATAAAAATTGAACATCACTAATGGAGTAATTTTATAGTTTAACCTTAAAATACAAAATTAAATTTTAAAGTAACTTATAAATAATAGAATAGAATTAATTCATTTTGAATTTATGTAACATTTTAATATTAAAATAAAAAAATGTTTTCCATTATGATATTAATAGTTTAAAAAAATTGTAAGTTGGAAGAAAAATCTATATCTCTTCCTAGAGTCTTGAAGCTAAAGATTCTTTTCTGGTTATGATTTGTCATTCAAATGTAAAATACTTTTTTTTTGTAGTTTCTTAAATTTTATGACTTCCTGTTTACCATTTGCTATTTATTTATGCTATTATATCTTGGCTACGTATATCTCAATATTAAGTATAGTCTGGGATTTTTTAAAATACAGATTCTACGAATTTGAATTTGACAGCTCCATGAACTGTGTAGCTTTCTTTCAGAGCTATCACATATTTGGAATATTGATAGAATTATAATTGGGGAAGATATAAAAAAAAGACTGCTCAAATTTCTTTTATTGGAAAGAATTTTACATTTATGAACTTGGAATAATTCTTATGAATTTTTATTTAACAAAGAAAAAGATGTATTTAGAACTACAAAGGACTTCAGTGGTTTAGAGAGTGACAGAGTTTTTGAATTCCTATTCAGTACCTTTATCACTATACCTTACTGTCCAGGAAGTTAATTTATATGTGCTGATATATATATATATACACACACACACATACATATATGTACATATATATATATATATATATATATATATATATATATATATATATATATACTCATTTAGGCTATTTACATTTGATTAAGTCAAATCAACAAGCATTCATTAAGGGCATAATTATATGTAGGGCCCTGTGCTAAGTCCTAGGGATATAAAAAGGCAGAGCTTTCAAGGAGCTCACAGTTTAATAGGGGAGACAACCTGCACATAATTATGCACAGATTTGATATGTAAAGAATAAAGCACAAATAGTCAACACAGAGTTAGGAAGACTCAGGTTCTCATCTTAACTCTGATTCTAGCTATGTGATCAACTTGGTTAACTTCTCTAAACTTGAGGGAAGCCTGTGAGATACTTGCTATGATATCTAGAAATCTGACTAAACATAGGAGCTTTAAGTAGTTGCAAAGAACACAATTATGACCTAAAAATGAGGATTGTACTTGGAAGCCAGTCAAAAAAAGACTTCTTGTTTCAGTGGTAGGAAGTGAGAGAATCTCCCTACTTCCCTAAGTCAGAAATCCCTTGATGAGTTTATAGGGCTTCTTAGAGAGGGTATGATTATGCCAATGGACACCTCATTAGGGAGATTTTAGTTTCTGCCATCAGGGAAATTTTGATCAGTTAGGCCTGATTTGGTCATCTTGGGGTAATTTGAATCAAAGCCACCCCTTGGGTTGGGCTTATATGAGAGAACTAATGGACTGTGTGATGAACCCTTTTCATCAAGATCAAGAGATAGAAATAGAGCACTTGGCACACACCAGAAATCAAAGGCCTGAGATCAGTTTCTGATGCCTAAGGTGGGCAGTTGGGTATTGAGAGAGGTGAGATTGGGGTGGTGGGGTGGCACTCTTCCCCAGGAGTGGTTGATCTTCCCTCTTTCTTCCCTGTAGCTTCAGAGAGGACAGTCTCTTGCTGCTGCATCTTGAACTTAATGTGTGAGAGCATAAACAACTGTACTGTGCCTCAGAAACTTCCTTTTCAAACCTGGGTTCAGGACCTCAGGATCCAGGTACTTTGTTAGACTTACCTCATCCCTAGCTGCTATCATTTCTTGGGCCAAGAGGATGCCATCTACAATCTGGATTTTGGTCTGTGCTTAGCTGGATTTCTAGATCTTGCCAAAAAGGGAACCCCAGAGGTCTTTTGGCCTCCTTTATGATACCTATCCAAATGAATATCTCATTCTTCCAAAAGCCCAAACTATTTTCTGTTACTAACATTTAAGAAGGTAAATTCAGTTACCCCAATGAGGCACTAATGGGTATGTTTGTACCTTCCACAGGAAGACATATTTAAAGACCCAAACAAAGGCTCCCTTTCCTATGAGCTCAACAACTTATATAAAGAAATTTCTCTGTTCATCCTTCTGCCTCTCCCTGCCCAGTATTTGTGAAATTGGTATTCAGATGTAACTACTTACTTCAGCGATTTGATTGATTAGAGGATGTTTCCCTAAATTTTATAGAATATCTGTCAATACTCTTGTTCAAGAAGGCCTTTGTTACCTCTACTCTGAACTGTTGCAGTCTCCTGCCTGAAATGCAGTCTGTCTTCACAATCTTCAAAGTGATTTTCTCACTGCTCAGGTCTGATTGTATCAGTCCTCTAATTAATAAACTTCAGCAGTAGCTTCCTATTACTTTTAGGATCAAATATAAACTCTGCTGTTTGACATTTAAATTGTTTCACAATGCCTTTGCACTTGTTTCCCACTCTTGGAATGTACTTTTTCTTGGAAGCCCTGGTTTAAAAACTCATCTCAAGGGACACCTTTTACTTGAAACTTCTGATCTTTCAAGCAGCATTCTTGGGTTCCCTTACATTCATTTTGTTTACATCATGTATAGACTTTTACTTATGTTATCTTCCCCTTTAGACTAAGCTTTTTCACAACAGGGGATTTTTCACTTATTGTCTTTATTTTCCCAGCGCTAAACACAAGTAAACATTTACTAAATGCTCTTTAATTGATTGATTGATTTGTTTTTATAGGTCTCAGCTGTGAGGTTTCAGGACTACTATAAAGATAGAACCTTATTGATTCATGATGAGTCTGGCATCCGACTATGAAAAAAATTTCTGAAATGTTAACAGACAGTTCAGGGTTTGTTCCCCTCCAGTTCTTCCTACCTGCTCTAGCATAGGAGTTAATCAGTTGAAGCTGCCACCTGAAAACAAAATGTCATTTAGCTCATCCTTGATTCATTGGAAGCATTATTTCCATGTCCATATTTCAGGTAACATTTGGTGGGTAGGAGGAGTGTGGAAGTTTGTTATTTGGGAAGATTTGTAAGTATTTACTTACTTATCTTCTGGGTTTGTTTCTCACTCTGACAGATTTTCTATACCACAGAAATGTATCAATAAACATCAGAGTAAAGCCACCATTTTAGATTTTTCTTTGCTGGTGAGTCAGTTAACTGCAGTATAAGCAGTGAAAAATGTCTGTCTTATCCATTTCCTCATAACACATTCTACTTCTTTACTTATACCAGAGAATTTTTTTTTTGGCTCTTTTTCACATTATTGAAATAAACAGTGTCTTTTACTGCAATTTGCAGACAAATGTGTCTTGAGGACATTGGAAAATTATAGCAGCAGATTTCAAAAAAAAATTCTGTCTGATGGTATAAAAATAAGACATGACACTTGTCCATGTGAAACAATTATTTTCCCCATCTCCTTTTCCTGCTCTTAATTCTTGTCTTTTAGTTTTTTTCAGCTTCCCCTTCACATCTAGGCACTGTTATAATTATTGGATTTATACACATAGGAGAATCATTTTACAGATGAAGAGACAGAGGCCCAGAGAAATTAAATAATTTGCCACAGGTCATGTTGCATGTATTTAACAGCAGAACCAGAATTCAAATCTGGGTCCTCTTACTACAAATCCAGCCTTCTTTATCCTGTTTTGGCCTGCTTCACAATGTATACTCCTCAGTAATAGTGTTTATTTCTTGTTTTTGGATACTCAGCAAATATTTGGAATCACTGGAAGAGATTTTAGAAGTCATCTTGTTTTTTTCTTTTCCTAATCAGAAATCCCTTTTACATCATAAGTGACAGATGGTTATCTAACCTTTGGCTCCCCTCTCCAGTACTTGTCTATTTAGTAATTTTTTTCAGTCATGTCTGACTCTTCATGATGCTATTTGTGGTTTTCTTGGCAAAAGATACTGGAGTAGTTTGCCATTTCCTTCTCTTTTTACAGATGGGGAAACCGAGGCAGACAGGGTGAAGTGACTTGTTCAGAGTCACAGAGATTGTTTGTGTGTGAGCAGCAAATGTCTGAGGTTGAATTTGAGATCAGTTTTTCCTGCGTCCAGGCCTGGCACTTTATCTACTATGCCACCTAGCTGTCCTTTATCTTTGATCTCACCATCATCCATAATTATCCTGTCTTTCTGGTCTACAACTGAAATTCCTCTCTTGGATTGCTTCCTATCATTCCATCTCCCTGCTCTCTTCCTATCAAACCCATTTACTTCATTCTCACTCCATCATTCTCTAGTTGCTTCATTCTTCTCTGATATCTCAGCTCCTTGCCCTGGCTCTGACTTCACTTTTCCTTCCTTCCCATTCTGGACCTTATTTTAGCCAGTTGGCCCTTTGTATAAATCACCCACCACTCATGTGGATGACAGAATCTCTTTGGTCTCTGTTTCATTTTTTTTTTATTTTTTATTTTTTTGCTTTTTGCTGAGGCGGTTGAGGTTAAGTGACTTGACAAGAGTCACACAGCTAGGGAATGTTAAGTGTCTGAGACCAGATTTGAACTCAGGTCTTCCTGATTTCAGGGCTGGTGCTCTATCTACTGCGCCACCTAGCTGCCCCGGTCTCCATTTCATTTTGCTGGTACCTGACATGGATTGATCAAGGCTAGCCAAAAAGTTGGTAGCAAATGTAGTCCTTGTCATATAAGTAGAAATTTGTCACACTATGATCTAGCCAAATAAAGAAATGGTAAGTTTTGTCACAGCATGACAGTGTTTTCACAAGCTAAAAATGAGTAATTAAGTGCATTTGAGGGAAGAGAGTGAACAGACATCTAACGTTTGCTAAAGCTTTGTCAGTAGCAGAATTTCTTGTTGCTGCCAAGGAGAAGATGCCCTGGGGCACCAAAAGTAGACTTCTTCAGCAGTATCTAATCAGACTGGGTTCACCAATCTAATGCTATCCTCAGAATCAATTTGCACAACTTAAATGGTCATAGGAATCAAAGATGCAGGGGTCGAGCAACTTAAAGGCAATCTCACAAACCACCCCATAGGCCAGAGCTTCTAGTGAAAGTAATTCATTACCCTGAGACAACATCTACCAAACTTGGCAACTGGTCCAGTGCTGTGGTCTGACTGATAACTGTCTGTCTCAGCTTGTTACTGCAGAATAGGTGAATCATTTGAGGGTGATTCCATAACTGAAATGTTCTTATAGGAATTTGTACTTGGAAATTCTACTTCTGCTCCATCTTGGTGCTCAAGTTACTCTGTATGAATCTGTGTACCCCTTTGGGCCAGATCCATTAAGAAACGATTCCTGTACTAGTATTACCATGGGGGAGAGAGTAGTGTGCTAGTTTGTTTTTATCTGTGAATGGAGAAAAAGAACTGGGGAATTGATCTGTGCTGGTTAAGTTGCGAGGGGTGATGGCAGTTAATGAGGCCTGAGCTCAGACTGAACGAACTAGGCTAAGTGGTCTAATATTAAGGGAAGACTTTGTGAAGAAGACAGTGTCCTCTCAGACTTTTTTTTTTTTAAAGGAAAACATTTGTGAATTAGTATGGACTTAGGGAAATTGTCTTTATGTGCTCAGTTTAGCTAAGTGATAGTCAAATCATAGATTTATAGCAGATAGGGACTCTAGAACTTATTTAGTCCAGTACTATTTTATAGTTGAGAAAACAGGCCAAAAGAGTCCACTTCTATGAGGTTACATAGGTGAGGTAAATATAAGAAGTTGGGTTTGAATCCAGGTGCTCTTGATTCCAATTCCACTTATTAGTAGCATGATAATGGAAAGAGTACTGGATGTGGGTTCAAATCCTGACTTCAGCACTTATTAACTGTGTAATTATGGCCAGGTCATTTCTGCTCATTAGTCCTCATTTTTCTCATCTATAAGATGAGTATAATGATACTTAGAGTACTGATCTTATAAATGGTTGTCAGAATTAAGTGAAATAATGTGTCTAAAGTTCTTTGTGAAACTGCAATAATTAAATAAATGTCAAATATTATTATTTATAGTATATTATAAAACCCAAAAGATAATTTAATGATGCTTATTGTTAGTTATAACTAACAGTAGCCAGGTCTCTGGAGGTTTAGAATGGCTTTGGTGAAATATTCAGAGATTCAATCTCTTTTATAACAGAACTTCATCTTTATTACTAATCATTTGGTCTCATCCTCCATATTTATCTTTCCTCAAGGTTGTTCATAATATGGCCCTTATATCATAGAAGATTGACTCAATTTATAATCTGATGAATAAGCATTTAGTTTGAGCCAAATTTCACTGATTCTAACTCTAATTTCCAGAAATCACTATTATTCTAGTCAATGGTATGTTTTCCATTAAGCAAATTTTATCAGCAATTAAGTGTATTTTTAAAATCAGATATTGTATAAGACATTAGGTATGCTTGTATATAATATATATGTATATGTTTTGCTTTGTTCTTTATTTTCTCTCCCTTATTTACTTAAATAATAGAAATTATTTTATATTGGTATTCTACAAATCATAGTTCAGTTTTAAGATCTTAAAGTTTCATATTATACAAATATTGCATATTTGAGCTTTCTATTACATTGTAAATTTCTTCAGATCAGGAACTATATGTTATTCTTTGTATCCTTTCCATTTCCTTCTGCATACCACAATAGGCATTTAATAAATTTACTGAATTGAAACAGCAAGTTAGAATAATCCCTGGGAGAGGATGCTTTCTTTTTTTTAGAGAGGTAGATAAACTGCAAAAGATCAGTGAAATACCTGTAATTCCTGTGTTAAGTTCAGGCATCTGACTTCCTTCCACAAGTATCTAACTGGTGCTTTTTTGCTGATACCTGAGCAAAGATGAGAGGTTTGCACTTACACTCAAAATTTTGGCACTTCATGATTCGTGCTATACTAATGTCTACAGGGAAAAATTGATTCCTCAGAGTACTGAGTAAGTGACTGTCAGCTTGATTGTGTGTGAAAGCTCCTGTTCTATCATGTGATTTCATCAGGAACCTGAGTTCAGTTAACCTGTGTTCTTTGGGGAACTCATTCCCACGACATACTGAATACATGGCAAGAGCATTAATAATGGTAATAAAACATTATATACGCACAAGTGAGGCTAGAAAGCTTCATTCTCTGGTTGCACGATCTATTGTTTCATGAGCCTTTCCCAACCCATCAGGAAAAAAGAGTCTTCCAGTTATTGTTCTAATAAATCAGTTATTTTGTGGAGCTTCTGAAAATGTTATTTTTTCAGACTTCTATCCCTATTGTATAATTTAGTAATATGCTTGCTGCATTCAGCTTACCTGTGAAGGTCAAGCATTTTGTGACCACTGAAAATTTGATCTTTGCTTCCCACAGAAAATTATCTAAAAGTTCTCATTATTTAGAGTGGATATTTTAATCATTTCAAGGTTTTATTTTTACTAGCAGCCTCAGATGTTTTTATTTACTGAATAGTGAATTCAACTGAACTTGCTTTTAATAATTTTTTTTAAAAAATCTCATTTTCTTTAAAAAAATTAAGATTATATTGACATTCCAATGTAAATGAATAATAAACTTGTTGATTATATTGGTTGAAGCTTTAGCATTTTTATAAATACTAGGTGGAGCTAAAAAATATTTTGACAATTGGCTTTAGTGATTTATGCAGCCAGAGTAGGTAAAATAGAATTGGATGTCAAAAATGTAGAATACAGTTTATTGGTTATTGCAAATTGAAGGGTTGATAAGTTAATGAAAGCTGATTGGCAGTAGAATTTATTACAGAAACTCCAAGTTAGACAATGGAAAATGATAATCTTGCTAATTAATAAGTAACATATCCTGAAGATATAGATTAATGAACTATCATTTAAAATCTTTATCAGACTTAAAATTAATTGAATAGTTAGACTGAAGCAGATGTGTAATGTCAAACAATGGGAATAAGTATGAAACTGCTGAAAACAGATTGCTATTGATAAGAAGTACATAAAAGGAGATTTGAAAAATATGAAATTAGGATATCTCGTTAATAAGTATGTTAGACCACTAACTCTACATTTTGAATAGAAAGTTTATGAAGAAGTGGGATTTTGAAGGATAAAAGCAGATATAATATAAAAGTAAATAAAACTAATGTAACTGGTAGTAGACTTCCAGTGTCAGACACTATTTTCAATATGATACTGGGGGAGGGGGTTAGTAAATATTTGAGGACAAAGAAATCATGAGCAAGATGAATTTATTACAAAATAATAATGCTCAATAAGTTTCATAAATGTTTAAAATAGGGTGAAAAATTTAATAAGGATAAGGGGACTTGATTTTTTTTTTAGCATTAGCAAAGTGTTTGTTGTTCCCTCAAAAATTATAAACTTAATTGCTTTAGGTATGAATAGACCTAGAAGACTGTAAATGAACCTTTGGGTCAAACTGTAATGTTAAGAAAAGGTTTTGAATGTATATAGGAATATATGTTGGATGATATAAAATTGTTTCTATACTTAATAGCATTAAGGGGCTTTGTAAGTATATATATTCATTTTATATTTCATGGTTCAAGGGAATACTTTGTATTAGAGAGGTCCATGTTGTCCCTTTGTCCATGTGTAGCATTGTATAGTAGAAAGAACATTGGGTGTCCCTTGAAAGGATTTTGGTTCTGATTCCAGCTCTGCTCTTTGTTACCTTTGTGATCTTGAACCAATCATTTCACCCCTTTGGGACTGCATTATGTCATCTGCAAAAAATAGGAGATTGGAGCAGCTGACCTGCAAGTTCCCTTTTAGCTCTAAATCTTTGACCCTTTATTGAAATTTCATTCGTATTTGTTATCAAAAGTAGAGATGATAAAGACAAATCCCCCAATTTTAAGAGATAAAATAATAAGTAGCTTGGGACTCATGAAAATGTGCCTTTTGTTGAGTAGATACTCAATATTTGTTGAATGAATGAATAAGTTAAAACTAAAGAATTTATTAGGCATCTTCTATGCTAGATAATAGGGATACATAGAAAAAGTGAAAATTTGAAACTAGTCTCTCCTGTTATGAAGTCTATGGTTCATTAGACATTTATCCGTGAATGATTCTGTCCTTATTTTGTGGCCAAAATAATCTTCCTTCCCATAAATTTGGTCATGTAATTCTTTTGATCAAAAATCTTCAGTGACTCCTTAATACCTTTCAAATAAAGTTCAGACTTCTCTATTTCCTATTTATTCAAGACCTACCTTCTAGCATTAACCTGCTTTTCCAACCATATGTAATAATCTCCCTAGAATTTCCTTTACAGTCTAATAAAACTGCTTAGCTTCCTGAAAATACAGCAGTCTCCTTCCTCCATGTCTTTTCTCAGGTTGCTGACAATGCCTAGAATGCCAGCCCTGTCTATTGTTTTCTTTCGAACCTGTTACTTTCTTGCCTACATCAGTTTTTACAGGTCTCTTCTTATTCCCTATATTTGGCCTTCTTATTGCTAGACTGTAAACTCCTTGAGAGGTCGGATTGTATATATTATTTAAACTTTGCCTTTACCCCAAAGTCTAAGACATTGCTTTACACACTGAAGATACTAAATACATAGCTGTTTATTGTAATTAATTAATGAATTTCCTATGAAGCTAATAACAAGCTAATGAGTATTTGTCTAGCACAGTACCTATGAAGAGATATATAATGACTTAGTTTTTCATGTCTTTAGAACCATTTATATTTAATATTTGAGTGGGGAAAACTTTTAATTTATATGGTACTTAAGATATTCCAGTTATCAGGCTGTTACTCTTTTTTATATTCTTTATTAATATTTCTTAAATAAAGGAATACTTATGCTTTTGTGCTAAAATTGGTGTGGTGAGATGGAACAAATATGGAGCCTAGCAGAACAGGAGATCAGAAAGTACTAGAAATAGTACTAGAAATAGAAATGGGTGGAAAAGAAGAAAGTGCAATCAATTTGTAAATTCCAGAGAATCTGAGGACCAGAGGCTAGACATTTAGATTAGAGTATGAAGAGACCACACCTAAGGTACCATTTCTCTTAAATTATGAAACTGAATGAGAAACCAGATAGTATAACTATAGAATCAGAAGACCTAAGGGAGCCATAAGGTTCTTATGATTGTTGTTGAGTCATTTCAGTACTTTCTTACTCTTTGTGATCTTAGTTGAAATTTTCTTGACAAAGATACTGAGGTAGTTTGCCATATCCTTCTGCAGCTCATTTTAGAGATGGGAAAACTGAGGCAAACAGGGTTTAGTGACTTGTTTAGGCAGCACATCTGAGGTCAGATGTGAACTCACACAGATGAGGTTTCCTGACACCAGGTCCAACACTCTTATCTACTGTGCTACACATACTTGCCTTTGTAATAGGATAGAACAAGAAAAAGTGTAGAGGCTTCTTCAATTATTAGGAAGAGATGGACTCAAACTTTTGTAGTCATAGAGGTGTAAAAATCAAAAGTTATCTATGATTTTTTCCCAAGAGGAACAAAGCTAGAAAAGACAAGAATTTATTAAATACTCTGCTACAGGTGGCTGTGGTAATCACTTGAGAATATAAATAACAACTAAAAACAAAATTCTTGCTGTCAAGAATTTTGTCTTCCTTTGACAAAATACACAGAATGGGGCTGGAAAATGATGGGGTAGGAAGGAGGGCAGTTACCCATATGGAGTTATTATTTTGCAGTTTAGAAAATCAGAAGCAGAGCCAGGAGGCTTTGTAAGCATTTTTCAGTTTGCTCTATGAGACTATAATCTCTGCACAAAATTTGTATAAGTGTATGGAAAGATGGCCCTAGAAGTACATAGGGATGGTGGCTAAACTTAGTACATAATTTGAAAAGCTAAACTCATGAGTGAATTCTTCTTGAATTTGAATAGTGTAGTTTTAAGCTGTGATTTTGTATATTAAATAAATGTTATTTGGAATAGATAGTCCTCAAATGTTATTGTTGAATTTTTTCAGTCGTGTCTGACTCTGCAAATGTACTATCTTTAAATACCAAATTTTCATTAATTCTCTGAAAATGACAAAAGAAATTATTCTGAAAAAAGTGGTGAATACAATTACAATAATAACAAATTTTGTCTTTTTAACAGGCTTTGTCATCAGTGGGTGTACCTAGAAATCTAAAGTTTGGTACACCAAGTGCAAGTTCTGCGGTTCAACGACATTGCTGTCATTGGGAACACTCAATCTGTCAGATAGATGGGGATGCCAAGGAAGTTTTCAAATTACTACAGTTTTAGCCACTGAATTAACTCTTTTGCTCTCAGATAGATGTATGTTAGTTTAAGTTAAATTTTAAAAATCACAGATAACTTATTTTGTAATTGGAAGATAATCATCTTAGAGCAATTTATATTAAACTGCTGAGGGATCAATTGGCCTGCCATACCAACAAACCATTTTATGTCAGTATCTGGGCTATTCTTTAAAACAGACAATTATAAGATTTCTCTGCCTTATAAATGCTTCTGGGGAGAAGATGGAGGACCTGTACCTTTTGCAGGATTTTGCATCTGTGTGTTTCATGGGGCATTTTGATCCTAGGAGAAAGGAGAACCCTTTTTTCAAGTCCATAAAAGTCAAGTACATAAAGTCAAGTACATAAAACTGAAGTCAGATTTACCCTCAAGTAAAGAACTATTTATTGAAATTTAGTTACTGCAGAGTGCTTTTAAGTTGTTTCTAATGTTAAGGAAATAGTGGACTCATTTAAGACTCAATTAAGTTATAAGAAAATCTTACTTAAGCCTAATCAATGTAATTGAACTCCACAAACTTTTGTGGACCTACTCTGTACAGAAAAAGATCCTAGATTTTGGAGGATATACAGAATTTAATACAGCAAATGACTTCAAACCTAGTAGGATAATATAACATATACAAATAATGAGGATACAAAATAATTCATGATAACCACATGAGAGTATTATTTGTGGCTATCAATTTTTTAAATGAATAGCTAGCTTTATTTCTGTTTAAGAAGTAAAGTTTAAAGCTAAGTATTTTTTCATATAGTTCTCACTACTGAGGAAATCTTTCTTCCCTAAGGAAAAACTTATAGAGATATTCTGCATAAGTTCTGGGCACTCACATGGAAAAAAGGAAGATTGTCACTACTCTCAAGGAGCTTGTATTCAAATAAGAGAAGACATCACCTATAGCATGACCTTAGTCAATCATAATTTAATTAATTAAAAATTTTTGCACTGATAATGTAGGAGGGGAGCAAATCATGAGAAGCTAAGCTCATTACTCAGTATAGTCTCCAACACCTACTATTTCAATGGTCTGCTGGTGAATCCTTAGTTAACCAGAAGATCTAGTTCCCCAAAGTTCTAATCACAATTTAATTCTTAAATCAAATAATAATACAGTGGTTGAATTGGCATTTGCTTTTCCTTACACCAACCATCCTATCCTTTTGTGGAGGTATGCATACAAAAGAAGGAAAATAAAAATCAGAAATTTTGTATACTTCCCAAACCCCCTAATTTTTAAATTTTATTCTGATTCCTAATTTAAGCACCCAAAAAGAAATGTTCACACACACACACACACACACACACACACACACACACACACACACACTCCAGAACACAAAAAGAAATTTCTATATGAAACTGTAACTATTTATATACATACATATATATCTATTAATCTCCACTTCAATATGCTTTTTTAAAAAAAATAAAATGAACATTATCCAGAATTACTAAAAACTTCCCTACAAGTCTGTGCTTCCTTCTGAACATCTTTCTGATCCCCTCTGTAAAATTTAAAAAATATATTAAATTACCCTTTATCTTTTGGCTTCACAGTTGCAACTCTTCTCATTCCCACCTCAAAACTTCTTGAAAAAAGAAATTATGGGGGTAGCTAAGTGGTACAGTAGATAGAGCACCAGCCCTGAAGTCAGGAGGTCCTGAGTTCAAATCTGGCCTCAGGCATGTAACACTTCCTAGCTGTGTGATCCTGGGCAAGTCACTTAATCTCAATTGCTCTAGAAAAAAAAAGAAGAAATTATGAAAAATAATAACAGCTAATAGGAGCTAACATTTATACAATACTTATTATGTACCAGGCACTGTCATAATAAGCATCTTACATTTATCACATTTTATTTTATTCTCACAAAAATCATGGGAGGTAAGCGATATGACTATCCCTATTTTACAGATGAGGGCATTGAGGCAGGTTCACACAACTAATGTTTGAAGGCTGTATTTGAACTTGAGTCTTCTTCATGACTGCAGACCTGGCTGGCATTCTATCTACTATTCCACTAAGTGAGAACAGTAAAGAAAAATGAATCAATACAGTGCCCAGAGCCAAAAATAGACATCTCTTTCTCTACCTTGTGTTCATTGTCTCTCTGTCAGTTAACATGCTTCATTCATCATGGGTCCTCTGAGGACATAGTTGTTCATTGTATTGACCAGAATTCTTAAGTCTTTCAATGCTGTTTTTCTTTAAAAAGTTTTTTTTATCTTATTATAAATCATTTTCCTTATTCTATTAGTTTTTCTGCCTCAATTTACACCATCCAGGATTTTTTAAACCTCTTTCATCATTTCTTATGATGTAATAATATTGAATTACTTTCATATATCATTATTTATCCATTTGCCAATTATTTAAGAGACAATCTAAGATACTCCTTTAGATTATAATTCTATTCTTCTATCCTTTTCCCCTTTTTAGAAATCTGGAAGTTTGTTTTGCTTATTCCCTCCCAGCTATTGCCTTTTCTTTTAACTCCATCTACCTTCCCTAATCTTGATTTGTTTGATAACTGAGTTTGATGTATTATTAATAATCAGTCAATCAATAAATATTTATTAAGCACCTACTATTTGCCTGGTACCATGCTAATTTTTTTTGTAACAAACTATATTGTACAATTTGTCAGCTTCAAGTAAGAATAAGATTCACTGGTAGTCACCCCATTTCTTTTTACATATTTACATATTTTTCTCATATTCCAGTGATGAGAAATCTCAAGTTCTACCTCTTTCTTCCTCCTTTCTACATTAGAATATTCCTCCTTTTATCCTCTCTTCTCTTTCAGACTCCTAAAATTTAATTCATATTTATGTGTTTATATGTATACATACATACATATATGTATGTATATATGTGTGTATATTTAGAGCCTCTTGTTTGCATTTCTCACAAAATATTTTAAAGGAATGGGTTTGTATGTCTTTGTAGAAAGCACATCTTTCAAACTTTAAAATTGAAATTTTAGTTGAAAAGGGTTGGGTAAATAATTCAAGAATATATTCTATTTACCTTTTAATAATTAAGCAGGTCAGACTGTGTACTTTTTATAGTCATTGAGTTTTAATTTATTTATTCGTTGGTATGTACTGATTTTTAAGATTTTAGTTAAGGTGGACTATTGGAAAAATGAAGATGAACAGAATTCAAGAGCATATAAAAAAAGTAAATGATATGGGGGTACTTTAAAAGAATTTACTTCAGCAGCGCTAGATTTTGTGGATGCAGATTCTCCTGGCAATTATGCATTGCTTAGAGTTTCATAAATTAGAAGATAACTTTTGAAAGTTTCTGTGGCCAAAAAATTTGTCATCCTAAAGCGAGTCTAGTGAAGAGCTTCCCAAACTTAGCTAGGGTGATCCTGGGATAATAAACACCACATGAAGATAATAAACTCCACAAGAAGACTTGTGGCTCTCCCATCTTGGTTGGATCTGCTAGATGTCTGCTTGCTTGGCAAAACTTTTGGTAAGCCAGGGTGACCTCCATGCTTGTGATGTTACTATGTCAGAGGAGGAATTTAAAGGAAAACTTGAATAAAATTAGAAAATTAGAACAGTTTAGATAAAATTAAAAAGAAACTAAAGAAGTATGTGGCCTATATTCTCATTACATAGCTGACATGTATTTAGAAAGTGCTCTACATATATTATTATAATTTGTTCTCACAACAGCCCTCTGAGGTCACTGAACTTGAGAGAGATCCCAAAGCTCTATAGCAGAAGCATAATTCAAATTCATGTCATCCTGACTCCGAAGACCAGCCTGTATTTATTCTGCCTAGGGAACTTCTTCCCTAGAGAAAGGAGAAATTTAAACAGCAAATATGTCTGTATTATAAACCTCTTGAGAATTTGATTTGATTTAGGTTTGCAGTGCTGTGGGTCCTAGGTTCTCATTGTGTTTAGTACTCTTTTAGAGTAGTCCTATATATAACCTAGAGTCTGTTCTAAAACCTGCCCAGTTTCCATGTAATTCTCTATATTAGGCATGTCTTAAAGCCTTGGAAAACCTTAAGCTTGTAGCCCTGAGATTGAATCAGAACCAATCTAGTTTTTATGGATGGGGGTTGGAATGTATTTTGTTCACTTTTTTGTTTCAAAATAGCATTATTTTTAGATATTTCATTTGTTTCCACTCTTGAATTTCAATTTTAATTTTGAAAAAATACATAAAGAAACCCAATCTTTTAAATTGTATCTAGTAAATAAATATTGTGCATTTCACACTTGATGGTGAATTTCTGGTTTTAGAAGTCTCTTATCTTGCCTCAGTTTGAGAAAAAGTCCCCATATTTTTATATTAATAGGTGACAGCATGAGAAATTATTATCCTTAGGAGTCACCACCTAGAAAATCAGCTGTAGTGTGATGTTCTACAAGGACAATCTCCGAGTCAGGAAGACCCGGTTCTCTGTCATGTACTAGCTGTGTAATTCAGGACATTTAATATATCAGTCTCTAAGTCTCTCCACTCTTCCCTCTCCCTATTCCCAGTTCCCCATATTGATGAAATTACCTCTCTCCCACTCCAAAACCAATGTTATTGTAATGTGAAATTGACCTTTGAACTGCATGTTAAGTACCAATGATTAAAACACATTTGTTTATGCAAGAATGAACAGCATGGTCTTGTTGATCATTGAAATCTTCATCTGTTCATGTGGCATGTTTTGTCTCTCTGTAATGTTACTCTCATTTAAATTGATATGTTATAACTAATGTCTGTTTTAAGGGCATGCTTCCTACTATACAAATATAACACAAACACCTAAAGTTTTCAATATTTCATGTTATCCTTTTTATTTTAAATTTTAATTAATTATTTTTGGAATTAAAAGCTATGGAGGATCTGGATGATGCTATTGCAAGTACTATGTTTCTTTTTCTTTTTATTATTATTATTTTATTATCTGTTTCTTTTTCATAAGACTTACTGTAGCTTGTTTCAGTGTAGCATTTAAATTTTTTTCTGCACAATTGCCTGAAGGTTTTGACCAAAAATAGGGACAAATGGATATTTTTATTTTATTTATTTATTTATTTGCAAAACATATGTATGGGTAATTCTTCAACATTAATCCTTACAAAGCTTTCTGGTACAAATTTTCCCCCCTACTCCCCACCCCTCCCCTAGATGGCAGGATATCCACTACATGTTAATTATGATAAAATACTTGACAAATCGAATATATGTATACGTATTTCCACACATCATTGTTGTGCAAGAAAAATCGTATCTATAAGAAAGAAAATCAGATAAAGGAAACACAATGCAAGCAAACATCAATCGAGAGTATGAAAATGTTATGTTGTGGTCCACATTTCACATCCCTCTCCCTGGGTGTATATGGCTTTCTTCACCGAACAATTCGAAGTGGTTTGAAACATTTCATTGTTGAAGAGAGCCATGTCCAGATGGATATTTTTAAATGAATTTCTGAGTTCAGGAACCTAAAATTGTAATTTCTAAAGGAATTTTTCTGTATAGAAAGCAAGCTCCTAACATTTGATATTATCCCTTTTAAATGTATTTCATGTATTCACCCAAGTTCTATTTTTTAAATTAAAGCCAATCTTACAGCATCAAAACTATTAAAAGTAGTTATATTTCTGTTTGGGTTTTTCTTAACATGTCATGTTTGTGGTCTTATTTTGGCAGCTTCATTTTGTGTGTATGTGTTTTTTTAATCTTTCATATTCTTCCATTGGGTATATTAGTACTAATCATTTAGTGCTTTATTTTTTCTGTTCTTTTTCTGTTCACAGAACTCTGATGGCATTGATTTCAATACAAGTTAGTCTAAGGCATATGTATACGCAATGATTTTTTTAAAAAAATCATTTAATCTAAAATCATTTACCCTTTCTAATACTGACCTGGAAATTGTTGCTTCACAATTTGATATATTCAGTTTTCCTGGGTAATATATGTATTTTTAAGGGGAAGTATAATTTCATCACAAAAATGAGGGAGTTGTTGCTGTTCTTTTATGTCCCTTATTTTGAAATGAAAGAAGTATTTCCTCTATGATGTTTTCACCCAGTAAAATCTTCTTTTTAATCCCATACTTTTCCAGTTTACTCCAAAATCTCTGTAGAATTGAAGACAAACTAAGTAAACAAACAAAGTAAAAACAAAGTAATCTGTTAGTTCAGGAGGATCACTCTTAGCTCCTTTGATCAGATCAACATTCATCACATAAGCTCTATATCAATATTACTTTTAGGATTATAAATTAAGGTCACAGAACCACCACCAAAGCTCCTCAGCTAGGTCAGAGAATCACTTTACATGTCCAGAAGACTCCTCCCATGATCTTTCTCAGAATCATACAACACTGTTGGATTATCTTTTCAGAAATGGAAAATGACACTACAAAAATTTCAGCAGACATTCCATTCCTCAGATTTTCACTCCAATGCCACTGCTTTACTGGTAGATTGGGGGGAATGAGGGGAGGATTAGGGAAGAGCAAAAGAGAAATTGTATTGAATGTTATAGAAGTGTGCTCTCTGTAATATGGGAGGAAGGACTGAGATTTGAAGTAAAGTGTTGAAAAGTGTGGGATAAAAAGAAGAAATGGAGGTGAAAAAAATTATAAAACTGAAATTACTGCTTTCATAAATAAAGGTTAGGCACATATTTTACACTTTTCCTGTTTATCCTCTTCCTTTTCTTCTCTCTCCCACCCCCGCCCCCGTATTTCCAAATCATGGAAGGCTCATTTCTAGTTACTCTCAAGCATACTAACATTGCTTGCTCTAGCTTTCTCTATAATTCCATCTCCTGATTAGGATCATTTTTATTGGCTGTCCCTCATACCTAGAATTCTCTTTCTCTTCATCTCTGCTTCTTTGCTTCCTTCATGTCCCAGCTAAAACCTACCTTTTAGAAAGCCTTTCCCAGTCCCCAATTAATGACAAATTCTCTCTGAATTTGTCTCTAACGTATCTTTTATGTATCTTGTTTTGTGTATGTGGTTTTTTTATGTTGTTTGTTCTATGTTTTTTTTTTTTGTGTTGTGTCCCCCATTAGCTTGTATGCCAACAAGGTAAGGACTTTTTCCTTTTTTGTATTCCCAATGTCTGGTACATACTTGAAACTTAATAAAGCTTCTTAACTGACTATATATGTATGTATTTATATGTGGATAGCCTTCGATATTTTCTTTGTAATAGTAATGACAACAAATTCATTAAACTCCTCTGTAAAGAACTGTTAGTGTCAGAAGATTTATCGTTTGGATAAGACACAGTCTCTGCCACCATGCACCTTGTAATCTTATATTGGGGCTCTGCATACTCAAGAAAAGGGTGTAAAATGATTTGCATTGAAGTAAAACAGAGAGGTTCTAGCAACAGACTCTCTGGGTTCTGAGTAGATCATGTCCTTAATAAAAAGGTGAAGACTTCCTGAAAGAATTTCCATTTGAATTGTGCTTTAAAAGATGAGTAGAAATCCAACAGTATATGGGGAGGACATTCTAGGTATAGACCCAGAGGAAGAAAATTGTAGGGCAGGCATAAGGGATGGTGAAAAGACTAC
This sequence comes from Myrmecobius fasciatus, assembly GCA_023553655.1. Taxonomy (NCBI): domain Eukaryota; kingdom Metazoa; phylum Chordata; class Mammalia; order Dasyuromorphia; family Myrmecobiidae; genus Myrmecobius; species Myrmecobius fasciatus. The sequence continues at coordinate 118,088 of JAJPUD010005016.1, read as the reverse complement.
TTTGACAGAAGCATGGACTATGTGGAGAAGAGTAGCACGAGATCATACTAGGATCCAGAAGTTGAGGATCAAACTTGTTAGGCAAAATGGATATGGAGCACTTGAAGGGTTGGTTGTAAGCAGAGGTGTGATGTAGTCATGTCTATCTATGTATCATCAAACATTTATTAAGCTCTTGGCAATAGTATGAAGTACAATTTGGGGAAGAGGGTGAATATAGATCACAGACCTGTTCAGAGCATATTACAATAGTTCAGGCAGGGAGAAGAATCCGATATGAAGTTAGAATCAAAAGGACTTTGTGACTCATTGGATTTGAGAGATGAAAGAAAAGGAAGAGTTAAAGATAACACAGAAATTTCAAATGTGGAAGGTACTGTATCTGGGAGGATAGATAGAAATAATGAAATCAGAAGAAGGAACACATTTTTGATGAAATACAATAAATGTGATTTTATATGGGAAACATTTAAACAATCATAGGCATATAAGAATATGTGGAAGGTTATCTTGAAGGGAAAGCTGTAGTGGGAGGGTCTCTTCCAGAAGATGATATTTGAACTCTATCATTAACTAATACAAAGGTGCTAAGAGGCAGAAATGAGGAGGCAAAGAAGAAACCCAGGTGTGGGCCCTGAGAAGAGAGAGAACTTGAATGTAGAAGTCAACAAAGATAGTTGGCTTATCGACTTAAGGGTTACATAGCTAATGAGCATCTGAGGCTGGATTTGAATTCAGATCTTCTGAGCACTTTGCTGTGCTGCCTAACTGCTTCTGAAATAAGTAACAGTGTCAGAATTTGAAGGAAAGTCCTCTGATTCAGCTCCTCTGGTTCAATAATAAAAAAAGAGTCAAAGGCTTGATATGCTACAGTCAGGAGTTATCTGGATAGGATGATAGTTAAATTTTTGAAGGTGAATATGTTTAGCAGGGGAAAGAAAATATTGAGATGAGAAGAGGAGCAAGGGAAGGGGGAACCCTGAATGACTTCAAAACTTTGGGAAGATGAAATCCAGGAAAGGAAGCTGTTGGAAGGATAAGGATGTCAAGAGGAATAATTAAAAAGATTATTTCAGAAGTTAAGGGAGGAGAAAGTAGGATTGCTGGTCAGTAGGTGTCAAAGGCTTTAGAGAGGACAAAAGAGAATGAGAACAGAAGGAAAGCCCTGGGACTTGCCAATTATTTGGTCACAGGTGACTTGGGAGAAAACAGTTCCAGAAGACTGGTGGGGACAGAACCAGATTGCTAGAGGTTGAGAAGAGAGTGGGTGGTGAGCAAAAACAGTGAGATCTCAAGATTTTAATTGTGTGGATTATGTTGAAGCATATAATTTTCCTTGATTAATTTTAGTGTAGCATATTTTAAAACACTGTTATGGTAGGTTTATAAGTTTTTAACCAGCTTGTGTTTATGTATATATTTTTCTATTAGTAGAACTGATTTTTGAGAGTTCAGATTGCTTATTCTCTGTGGAGATTATTAGTACACATGATATCAAGGTCATCACTGAGATTTCATAGCAAATTTAGAGATATCCCTTTCCAAGACTACATACACTGTGCCAACTTCAGTTTTTAATCTGAAAGCATTTCCTGGTTAATTCTTAAATTCAAATTCTCTGAAATGTGTCTAAAAGCTGTTTACAGTAGTAAAAGCTCACTGATTCATAATAATTAGGATGAAAACTGTTCTCATTTACATATTTAAAAAATAAATGGTCTTTATTATTTTCAAGTACATAAAATAACATGAGCAAGCCTAATAGAGTGTTGCCAATTAAAACTCCTGATGGACAAGCTTTAAGAAATAGAGATGGATGGGGCAGCTAGGTGGTATAATGGATAGAACACCAGCCCTGAATTCAGGAGGACCTGAGTTCAAATTTGGTCTCAGACACTTAACGCTTGCTAGCTGTGTGACCTGGGCAAGTCACTTAACCCCAATTGCCTCAGGAAAAAAAAAAATAAATAAAAAAGAAGAAATAGAATTGGACATTCTTTTAGACTAAGCTCTGAGAATAGGGCAGGAATTTTGTCATACTCATTTTTTAAAATACCCTTTTCAGTGGCTATAACAGTGCCTTGCACTACTGTACCAAAGGCATGAGATAATGTTATTTTTATTTATATAAAAATTGATGCTACTAAAGTAGCTTTTTGAAGGGTGCTAAAATTTGTTTTGCTGTAGGATAAACATTCTTTCTTAAAATACTGTTTATACCATTAATCTCTTAAGCAAATCCTTTATTTAAAAGACATCTAGAAAGGTATGCTTTAGGTCAACTCAAATCTGAATTATAATTCCAAATTAGTAAAATCCAAATTAATGATGTTTTCCTGTACTGGGTATAGTTATTGTCTTTTCTTTTTTTTCTTCCTGGATAAAGTGCAGATATGGTGCTCTGGATTCTAATCCTTTATCTTACATTTTGATGGGCATTTGTTTTTCACTTAGATATTTAAATACATAGAACAATGTCATTTTCCAAGTGGTGAATATGCATTTATCTGTCCATAAATGGTCATTCTCTTCTCTCTCCTAGTTATCAGGTTGTTATGAAAATGCAAGGTGGTATTTTAGTATATGGCTGAATTTGTCTTTTTTTTTCTTTTTACAGTTTCACAGAAAAAAAAAAGTGTTAAGAATTGTTTTTAACCATTTCAGACTCAGGAGAGTGAAGGTAATGTTCATGGAATATTCTCTAGCATATATGTACTTCTTCAAATGTTTTATGTTGTTTGAAGTCTTTAATTCATTGTTTCATGCTGAACAAACCTTTAGCAAGTTACCCTCGTCGACTATGTCTACTAGTTAGAATATTATAGTATCTATCATAAAGATTTTTTAAGGTTTGCAAAGCATTTGCCATGTATTAAATAATTTGAGTACATATAATCCCCAAAGGAAGATATTTTTCAATTTCTTTGTTCATTATCATCTATTTCCTTATTCCTCTTCATACATTGGGATAACTCTGTCTTTTTTCTTATATTCATTAATTTAGGACTCTTTTATATTTGTACATTTTTTCTTTTCATTTAAATAGAAATTTAACATGGAGCCAGGGCTATGCTGGAGCCAGCTCTTAACAGGATTAGAAGATGTGATTGTTGAATTTTCAGTGTATATATTTACCTCTCAACAATTAGTGATCAGTACAAATCAAGGCGTAATTTTTGTTGTTGTTGATTGTCTAGACTTAAGAAAGTGTTAAATAACATTTACTAGCTTCCTCCTTTAGTACTCTGTAAACATTGCTTGAATTCAGCATGAGTGCCATATAAGGCTCAGAGAATGAAGTCATCATCCTAGGGCAGGTTTGTTCACTACAAGCCAATCTTAACAATGTTAGATGGTATTTATATAGCACTTTAAACTTTGCAAAGTGCTTTTACATCATTATCTTATTTGAGGCTCTTAACACTTCTGCTTAGAAGTCTAAAAGACAGTATCCAATCTTCATCAAGTAAGAAAGGGAGAGAATTAAAACAAACTGTAAGAGAGGAATAGAAAGCAACAAAATGCCCAAATATATCAGTTTAGAGCAACTTGAATGACTCTCAGTGACTACCAGTCAGAATTTCAGTTAGCTGCCATGAAGGTCATTGTAGACTTCTGTGACTGAACCTTTTAGAGCACTCACCACAATTGAGGAAGGATCTGTAGACAATAGGAGGATGTAATTATTTTGCTTCTTATATGCATGGAACTATTTTACCTTCTAGGTAGAATAGTATGGAAGGGTAATTTATTATAGAGGAGTAAATCACATATTATATTGGAAGGGGGTGGAGAGATCCAACCATCCTTTTTGTGAATATATACACATAAGCATGTATAAAAGCTTGTTTTTAATTTCTTTATACCAGTGCACACCTCCAATATTCGGTTTAGCAGTAATATGCAAATGTTCCAAACGTAATAGCAGCAGCAGCCCTTTCACCTGAATGTCAAAACTGTCAGGGAGATTTAAATCAAATCTCTGGAACAGTCTTAGCAGCCCAAAGATTGAGGTACCAAACCACAGCAAAAATTTCTTCCTCCCACTTTATAAAGGCTCCTATGTGTCAACAGGCTAATGTCAGAGTCCTAATTCATCTGCTTTCTAATTTTAACCTTTTAAGGGTTTTATTTTATTTGGTTTAATTATGGTATTTTCTACAAATTAATGATAAATGCCTTGATTAATAAAACCAAATGTCAGAGAAAATGACAACTTGATGAAAAATTAATATTCGGCAATATTTTAAGGTACAGAAGTACTGAGGATATACACTCCAAACCCTATCTATATACTCATCAGTTCTGTAGATAGTTAGAGAAAAATGAAGTCTCATTACTCCCCATTTCCCTCCTTCTGCCCTCACCTCCACCTATATATGTAGAGTCTACACTCTCTTCCTTTGCCATCTATGGCAGGAATAGGACTTGCATTGAGATAATTCTTTTGGATAACAATGTAGCATAAAGAATACCTTTTACTTTTTTATCCTGAAATTCAAGCTAATGTATCTTTGGAGTTTGTTTTTAAATGAGGCTATATCATTCTAAGAACCATGGCCATATTTTAAAGAAAGAATCCATAAAGTGTAATAATTAGTGATCAAATCTCTGACTTGTGAATTTTTCATAATCTGTTTAGTTGTACCTATTTCAGTTCCTGCATTTTAAAATTATTTGGTAAAATAATAAGCCCAAATGGAGAGCATAGCCTTTTACAGAAAAAGAGTTTGTTGAAATGAAAAATTTGCTATTTTTGTAAATAGTTTTTTTCAGGGTCTTATTAATCTTATTAATCCAACCAAATCTGAGATTTGGTTGGAATATAAATATAAAGCTGTAACTTGTAGATTTTCTTGAATAATGTTTGGTAGTTGGACAAGCTGAAGTACCAAGGAAATGTGTTTAATTTTTAAATGGTATGGGGAAAGAAAAGATACCTTATCTTAAGCACTTACTCCATCTTTACCATCAAATATAAGGATGACTTTGAGTGTATATGTATTAAAATGTGAAGAATGCAATTTCCTAAAGATGCAGTTAAGATTTGACAAATGTCCTGTTGACCTTGGTTGATTTACACTGCTTTTTTGGGAAGAGGGATATATTTTCTGGAATATTCCAGGTAAGCCTACCTAGTTCAAGAAGATCATGATAGGCTCTTTTTTTTTTTGTTTTGGTTATTGTTTAGTTGTTCAGTGATAAAAAGCTCATAGAATATACCATCAGTTAAATGGACTCACCTAGACCATCTGTTCATGAACTGAAGTGATGGCTATACCTACCTATCTACCTATCAGAATCGTTCCTTGCCAGCCAGTGTTAAATTCCCTACTTGTTACAATTTGTGCACTAATCCTAGAAAGAGAATGTTAGAATTTTTTTCAATGTATAGTAAGATTAAAACTTAATAATAGTATTAAGGGTTTGTCAACATCCAGCAAACACAGTACATGCCAATCCCAGGGGGAAATTTTTATTCATGTAGATTCATTCCTTAGATTTAAAATTGGAGATGGATTAGGCAGAACACTCCTTTGTCTTGCTCAAAATTTTACTCTTTTTTACCTTGTTTTGTGTCCAAGCATCCAGTCTGTACTGGCATTGCTTCTTTATGGGAAGAGGGCCACTCCTATTGCTGCCATGACTGCTTACATATCTGCCATGAATAATAGCACAAGGCACTCGTTAATCATTACATTGTAACTTTGTCTTTTTCTTCACAGCTGATCACTGCTCAGAGTATGTGGGTAACTGCACTTAGGCTTCTAACACAAAGTTATCTTTAATGTCCATACTTGGGTTTATGGGTGTACATATGCACATCATTCCTATGTGAATTCTTTTAAATACATTAAATACATTTTTTCCTTCACATATTTTGTTTATATAACCCCTCTCTTCATTGTATTACACCTCTAGAAGTAAGTCAGTTCTGTAGGTGATGCATAAAAATTGTGTAGCTTGGCTAAAATAGTCATAATCTACTTCGTGCTTTTGATTTTGTAAGGTTTTTCAGTTGGGGTTTGGATCATTTTGGCTGAGTGTTCCAAGAGAATCTCATCTATTTGCCAAAAGTCCTGTGATTCTATGCAGAAGAGAAAGAAAAATTAAATTTAAGTTCTTCTCTAAGAGAATTTTGTTTGGCAATAAATTTATTGACTTCAGAAAGGAGAAGTGCATCAGTTTTGCACAGCTTGAACCTTTTGTTCCAAAGAGTTGAATTATGGTATTTCAAACCTGATGCTTGCTCTATTAACAGACAGCAATCAGCTGGCGTTCTTTGGAGAATCTGAGTCTTTTTGGAAGTTCAACTGGGACTGCTAGACCCTCACATTTGAAAAAAAAAGAACTCTACCTGAGTTTTATGCAAATACTTTCTCACCGCTTCAGAAATTTACCAGAAATGTTCTACTACTCCTGGGAATTATGTAAAAATACCTCAGTTATGATTAACACCCTACGTATATTTTAGACATATACATGTAGTCTTTTAAAAAATATTTTGTCCTGAAGGCTGACTTTTCTCTTTCCCAATTTTCCAATACTACCCAAATGTTCAGTAAATATTTGTTGGTTTGAATTGATTATATGAGTCACCTAAAATAACCTTGGCTGCAGGGATTTTGAGAAAGAGTTTTGGCTACTTAAAAAGGCCCTAAGTGAATTATTGTGTTTTTTATATGAATAAAAGTTCGAAGGATGACTAGAATAAAGTTCAAGACTAGTTTTAACTCCTGCAAAGCTAACATCATGTAGTCTTATTAAATGCCCCTCAAAATGTCTGTATTTTTCAGGAGATAAATGAGTTCAGCATTTCAACAACTAATAATTGAACCATATTCTCTCTGTATGTGGTTCCTGCTTAATATCAGGTACTTTCAGAAATTGTATTAACCCTTCATATCCTATAGTACTACTATTCTACAAGCTGTTTATTCATTGGAATTAAATGGCCACTTATTGAAGGATTTGATTAAAATTTCAAGCACCAATAGAAATCTGACCCATTATGTAGTAATGTTCATTTTCCTAAAATGATAGGGTTTGGTTTTGATTGCTTTTTTTTTTTTTAATCTTGACCTGTTATTACTTTGGTGTAGGAAACAACTGGTACACATCTGCAATTCATATATAACTTAGAATCCCAGAGACTTTTTGAGGTCCCAGGGGGATTGACTAATCTTCATACAGCTAGTATTTGTCAGAAATAGTACTTTAAGTCATGTCTTTCAGGCTCCTAATACACGCCATGGGTCTCTTACTCCAGTGTGTTCAGCTGCCTCTCAGATTTGCTTACAGTAATACTATAATGGGCAGCTTTAGATTAGTAGTTGGATAACCTGTGCTGCAAAAACATGTGTAAGCAATGCAGAATTTTGATATTACTTGCTTATATGTTGTTTTTCTCCCCAAATAAGTGGTTCAAGCCATGCATGGTTTAGTGAATGCATCAGTATTTCCATTCCTTTTATTCACTTTTGAAGCAGATCAAATTCCATTTTCCTTTGCAAATAATATTATTTTAATGTTACTCAGCATACCTTAATACTGCCCAGTTAATTTGGGAATCTCTGAATTAGAAGTTGAATTGTGTGGAAACAATATATTTGTAAGGATCAAGACAGTGTTATTAATACCTTTGTCAGATTAAACAAGAATCAAACAAATAAAAGAGCAGATGGGAGAACTAGAGACATATCAAAACCCAGTATGTGTGGGCTGGCCTATTGGAATGATGACAACACATTACAAGGCTAAAGGGAAAACATTAGAGTCAGATTTGGACTATTTTAACATAAGAAGTATTGTGGGGGTTTTTTGTAAGTTTTCTTCTTGTATGTTGTTTTGCATAGTTAGATTTCTTGTACACCTGTATCATTTGAGAATATAAAAAAATATCTTTGTGTTTCAAGAAAAATCTGGCTTTCCCAGAGAAATCTCTTAGAGGATTTAGGTAATGGGACATAGATTATTTAGTATTAGATAGAGATAAAATTTCTACAAAGAGGGGGCAATAGAAATTTTGTGTTTCTTCTATACTCTCTTTCTTTATATTGATGTACAGATTTGCACATATCAGTTACACTTAGAGACATGTCTGAGGTCTTCAGTTTGCTTTGCCTTTACTTTCAGAGTTTTCCTTTTAGCATGGGCAAGAGTAATTGTCAGAATTGTTGTGATCTGAATTTAATTTATATCTGAAACAAACTCTGTGACCTTAAGCTAGTCACTTATCTTTTCTATGTCTTAGTCTCTTTTTTTTTTATAAAATGCTTTTTCTCCCTCCCTCTCCTCCTCCCTCTCTCTCTCTCTCCTTCTCTGTCTCTTCTCTCTCCCTTTCTCCCTCCTTCTCTGTCTCTCTCTTCCCCCTCCTTCTTTCTTTACTCCTCTGTTTCTCTCTGTGTGTGTCTCTTAATAAAAATGTTTTGTAAATCTTTAAAAAAAATTTTGGGGTAAATTTTAAACAGTATATAAATGGGAGGTGTGATTAGTTCTTTATATGTTTATTTAGTAATCCTTAGTAACTAATGAATGTCAAGCTAATTAATTTTATAGTGATAGAAATAAAAATAATAATGATTATTTAAGGCATAAAGAGTTAAAATAAAGGTTATCCTTTAAGTAAACAGAAGAGCTATCTCTATAGTAATAGAAAATTCATGACCTTCCTTAGTAACTGTTTTCAAATTTTAATTGACCTAATCATCAAAACATTTTTCTAAGTATTTGAAATAACCTTTAGTTGTATGTTGAGTCCTTTACTCCTTTCTTTTCCCTCGTGTTTTATGCATTTTCATGCTTCAACATTTAAAAAGATGTGTTTTCAGGGGTATTTTTACTCCTTCCATTAATTCTGATTGTCCTCTTGTTAACGACCTCATAAATGGGCTTTCTGAATTTTTATGACCAGAAAAATTAAAAAAACAAAAACAAAGCCCCAAATTCAGCATATTATCTGGTGACCAACCCATAATCCTGGAGAGCTGCTATTCCATACTTAGACAGATTCATCCTCAGACAGTAGTCCATCACTGGTCTGTTGTACAGCTTTTGCTGTTGTTGTTCAGTCATGTATAACTCTTCATGACTCTATTTTGGGTTTTCCTGGTAAAGAAACTGGAGTGGTTTGCCATTTCCTTTTCCAGTTCATTTTCCAAATGAGGAAACTCAGGTGAACAGGATTAAGTTATTTGCCCAGGTTCACATAGCTATTAAGTACCTGAAGCCTCCCTGACTTCAGGCCCTATGTTCTATGCACTGTGTACTGCCTTCTTATAGAGCTAAATGGCTGCTGAACGTTAGAGATTGACGGTATGTCACAAAATGTGTTTCATTGCCATAAGATTTTGAAAATCCAGGATAGCCTTTCTAATATTCTGAGGTAATTAACTGCAGGTACAGTTGTTACTTATCTATTTTTAAACCTTATCCTCCTGTTTATTTCTTGTATAACCTTGTATAGGTCACTCTGCCTTTGTGGACATCACTGTCCATTCTTGTAAAGAAAAGGGTATGGGAAGAGAATTGGATCACATGACTTCAAAAGTCTCTCCAGCTTTAACCCCATGGTCTTATGATCCTATAATTGTTCCCCTCTAGTTTACATTGATTAGTTAGGTTGGAACTTTGGAAAATAAGAAAGGGTCTAATTCTTTCAGTAACTGAAAAACTCCATCTTTGATATTATGTCTCCTTTTTTGTTTACTTTTTGGCTACCAAACGCCTGAAAATTGTGAGGAAACCTTCAAAAGCCTAGACACTGAAGATGCTTAAAGTAATGTTTGAGTATCTTTACATTTTCAGGAGAATCAGATATTACTTCATAGAAATAATATGGAAAATTTTAATGATTTTTTAAAAATCCCATATCCTTTTTTTTTCATATCATCTAAATGTATGTTGCTCATACTTTTCTCTGTGTGCTTACCCAGAGTTAAATTCATGGTAGTAAATGGCAAAGCTTGCTAAGCTTTATCCTCTTTTTCCTTCAGAAGTCTTTGAAGTTACAGCCCAGCTTTAGGAATCCTGGGCCCACTTTGTTAGGTCTTTTGTGTAAGTATGCTCTGCCATGGAATTACCCTGAAAAGTTTAGTTCAAGATACCTTCAGTTCAAAGGTTTCTGAGGCATTCAGATGAATTCAGGGGTCATCTTAATGTCTGAGGTAACTCAGTGGCAGTTGAGGAATGGCTTGATGTTTGAATGAGCAAATTGAACATAAGATAGGTAAAGAAAGCAATATCTGATGATTTGGGAGTTTGTGCTACAGAAAAACAACAATTATATCATTACATCTAGCACTAGGTACTAAATTTCAAAATCATGGATACTCCTAAACTTTTAGAATTATTACTAAAAGTAAAAATTTTATAAGATTAGGGTTTTTTTTTTTTGGTTTGTTTTTTTAACTAATCCTGGGTTCAGCTTGGATTGAGGTTACAGAAATAGAAGACAGCAGCAGGTGAAGGAAATTTGCATTTTCCCTTCCTGACATTGGAAATGTGTTTGGAATATTTTCATCCTCTGATCAGATAGTTCATTATGTTCTTTTTTGGATTTGTGTTTTTTGGCCTTCCAGCCTTGCATGCTCTTTCTGTGGCCTTCCAAGTCATTATGCTGGACTTCAGCCTTAGCCAGTAAAATGGCTATTTCCCACATCAGCTGTCTACTTGGACACACATCCCTTTCACTATTCAAATAATTTGTATTCATACAATGTATAATAGATGGATTTGTCACATTGCTCAGAGATAATCAGTTTTTAAAAGTTATAATTTGAGCTCTGCCCTCTCAAACTGCAGATTACATGGTTTGACCCAGAAGGTTCATTGTATGACACAATAGTCATTAATTACAGTTTTTAAGGGACATTTCATCAGTGGTAAGATTTAGGTTGTTACAAAAACAATTTTAATCTTTTTTTCCTTTAACTTTCAGGAAAGAATCCTACACATATGTGGGTGTATACACATCTATACACTCATGTGTATCTCTCTTGTGTTTATTTTTTCAAAAGCATATATTAAATATATTCATGTAAGTAGGTTGGAAGAATGGAAAAAAATACTCACCTGGGAGCCAGGAGACAAATGTTAGGCTTTAGGTTTTGCTGTGTTGACAATTCACTAAGTGATCTTGGACCAATCACTCCAGTCTCTCAGTGGTTAAAGGAGTGTATTGGTCAAGGTGATCTCTCAGATGTCTTGTAGGTATAAACCTATAATTCTACTATTTTTATATTTATGCATGTATACAATACATGTACATAAAATTAATAATTAAATGCACATAAATATTTAAGTTAAATGGTCGTTTTATTGGTTGATAAGGTAACCTGAAAATTAAAATTATGCTAAAAATTAGGCTAAACTCCATTTGTTTTATTTACTCTTTTACCATTTTTATTTAAATGTTGCTTTTTTTTTCTGTTGTGATATCATGATGCATAGGTATGCCCATATTTGCATACCTTGGAACATGTGCATGCGCGTGCACGCACACATACACACACACACACACACACACACACACACACATACCCCTTTAGATTATAAAGGATCCCGAAATTATTAGCATTGATTTGGGAAAATATACTCTTTGGCAAATGATCTTCTTGTGTATGCTCTCTCAGATATATAAAATAGTAAAATGCATAGAAAAAAAGGCAAAAGTCATAGAAAAAAACACTACCAGATCTATGGGTCCTTTGCTGGTTTTATCAGAAATTCACATGGAGGAGCTCATTGAGTTTTTCATTATAGAGAAGAATGGGAGTAGGATGAAACCTGTAGATAAATGTCTGCATATATCTAAAAATAGCTCAGAGTACATAGAAAGTATTCTGTTGACACTGAATAAATGACTCATAATTTTTTGATGATTTCTTAATTTATGAAGCACTTTTTCTCATTTTTCACTAAATTTCATTCCCCTTTTAGGGCTCTATGATTGTCAAGTTCACAAGATTAAATCTAAAGCATTAAAGAGAGGCCAGCAAAGAAAAGCATCTGAATAATTCTCTTCAAAAATCTATAACCACCATTTTGTGATTCATGTTTTGAATATTTTAGAAATGGTTGAATGGGTTTTCTCCAAACTTTCCAAATCCTCAGCAGACTGAAAGTATCATAACATTTTCATTCAAAAATTCTGGTAAGTAAGGAGAAAGTTATTGAGCATGTTGGCCATAGAATGAGAGTGATTTTCCACTGCTCTTAGATATATAATTATATAGGAGATTTGTGAAGATAACATATAAGAAAGCAAAAATGACAGACTTTCATGGACTGGACTTTTTAAATATTGTTTTGTTTTGCCAAATTGTTTTTCCGCCCTTTTTAAAAAAATTCTTATTTTAAAACATGTTTTTCCATGAAAGATGAGATAGAAACATATTGGGAAATACAAATACTGTAAAAATAAAAGATGTCAATAAAAGTATTTCTAAAAAGATCTTATCCTTTTTAGTTGTATTTTAAAGATTATCATGATGACTTTGCTATATAGAAACTTCTTTGTTTTAACTTCAGAGTTATATAAAGTGGTATAACCAGTGTAGTGTTCCAGACTGTTTTAGTGGCTATCATGGTGGCTTTTCACCAAAAGCTAATTTTTCAAAAACTAATTTTTATTATATATTATTCTTCATATCTGTGTTTTAATGATCTTCATTTCTCTCACTTTTTCTTTTTCTTCATCTTTATGTATTAATTAGGTTTTCCTGTTTTCCTCTCCATGATTTAGATTTGTGATTTCATTCACATTGGGCAGCAATGTGGCACAGTGGAGAATGCAATACCTAGAATCAGGAAGATTTATTTTCCTGAGTTTGAATCTGACCTCAAATACTATTAGCTATGTGATCCTGGGCAGGTAATTTAACCCTGTTTGCCTCAGTTTTTGTATCTGTAAAACAAGCTGGAGAAGGAAATGGCAACTCTTGTATCTTTGCCAAGAAATCCCCAAATGGGGTCACTAAGAGTCAGGTGTGACTGAAACAATTGAATAACAATAACAACAATATAGGGAACTCCCTTGACAGTTTCAGTCCATCAACTCATATATAATTTATAAACCTTAGGGAATTACTCAGGTCAATAAAAAATTAAATATGACTTACCTATAGTTACCTGATTAGAATGTCTCTAAGGAAGGACTTAAACCCATATTTTCCAGACCTCAATGTTGCTTCTCCATACATTTTGCAACTCTGCTTCTCAATTTCCTTATATTTTTATTAGAGTAACACATGACATTCTAATCAAAAATTTGTTATACTAAATATAATATATATTTAACATTTCACTTCAACATTTTTTGACTTTATTTTCTCATATCATATACTTCTTTCACATTTTAGTCTTTACTTTCCCCTTACATAAACTTTTTATGTAATGCCATTTCCATTGTTTGAAATATCTGTTCTGCAAAACTTCTTCCATATATGATACTGAAGATGATGATAATGATAGCTGATATCCCTATGGTACTTTAAGACAATAAGCATTTATTAAGTGTCTACTACATACCAGATGCTGTGCTAAGCACTAAGGATACAAAGAAAAGACAAAAGAGCCTCTGTCTTCAAAGAGTTTATGATGTACTGGGGAGACAACATACAGATAGCTATATACAAACCAGATATGTATGGAATAAATTAGATATTATCTCCAAGGGAAGACACAACATTGAAAATGAGGAAATACTTCTTATAGAAAGCATAGATGTAAGTAAAGGAAACTGCAGAATCCAGGAAGTAAAGATGAAGAAGAAAATTTCAGACATAGGAAGAAACAGCCAGAAAAAATCCACAGTTAGGAAATATAATAATTTGTGTGAATTATTATTATTAAGTATGATCATAGAATACACAAAGGAAGAGTAACATACAAGAATCCTAGAAAGGTAAGAAAGGATCCAGTTTTGAAGTTTTACAAGTTAAAAAGGCTTCCAAAATACTTATTGACATTTCACTTCATTCTTAGGACTGGTAGATCCATACAAGGTATTATTAGCTATATTACTTTATAATTTTCAAAATATGTGCTTATATATTGTTTATTCATCACAATAACCCCATGAGGTATGATTGGAGGTAGATTTATATTAGATGGATTATTATAGATGAAGAATCCGTAAGTCAAAGAGGTTTCTTGCGTTGTCCAAAATCACATGGTTAATTACTGTTAGAAATTGGGACCAAAACCCAGGTCTTCGACTCAATTAAAAAACAAACTGAGGTTCTACTATGTGCAGATCACTGTGCTAGACAAACTAAAGTACAAAGATATTTGTCTTTCCTTCATAAAGTGCATGTAGTATGGGACTCAAGCCATATCTAAATATTATCTTCAGACTATAGGTACTTAATAAATATTTGTTATTACCTGAATATAAAAAACCCTATAATACAAATTTTTAAAAAAAATTATTGTGGGCAAAAAAAGAAAAAAAAAAACTTTCATTTCAGGGAAAAGTTTGGGGTTAAGACAACTTTCAATTTCCCAAAGACAAAACAACCTATTCTTCTGGGCCTAGTTCATTGTTCATTTGCAGCAACTACAGAAGTAAGATAGAGACACACATACTTAGAGACAGAAGCAGAGATAGATAGAAAAACAGACAAGGATGGAGACAGAGATATAAATATAGATAGATATAGATAGATATGTAAATAGATGGATGGATGAACAGACATGTTTTACAGAATGCCCATTAACTTGCATATCATCATATAGATCTGTAACCTCCTGATTAGAGCTAGTGCTGTCCCAGAGAGCTGTGGTATGAGTGCTTGGGGTATGGGATCTATTGGAGGATGGGAAGATGAGTGGCATCTCACCTTTCCCATCATAGTTTATTATGTGCTTGTTTCCAACAAAATATACCATTCTTTTTGCACATATTTGCTTATTACAAGCTCCTGCTACCACTATTCTCCTGTGATTACATTAAGCATTGGATCTATCAGTGTGATTATAACCTGATCTCTGCCTAGGAACCTGAAGCATTTGGGCAGACAGAATCCCTCTCTCCCTTTTCAAATCATTTATCAACTAGTGTAGGAACCAGAGCTCTGCCCTCCAGAGAAATGGCTACTTTACCACTACCATCTCCTCCTCAATTTCATTGGGAAAAAAATGACTAAGTAGCATGGGATAGGCAAATTTGCATGGTTATAAATCTGCATCATTGGACTCATGATGTTATCTTTCTGCCAAAGCCTACCTTATTTCCAGTCTTCTTTATTATTATCAAGAGCACCATCTTCCTTGCAGTCATCCTGTCACTGACTTCAGGTTCTCCGTGACTGTTGTCCAATCTTGGACTCATATACAATCCTTTGTCACATATTGTTTCTACCTCCACAGCCTCTATCACATCTGTACCCTTCTTTCTAATCATGTCTTATTTCAGTCCAATAGTCCAACCTTTTGCCTAACTATTGCAGCAGTCTCTTGTTTGGTCTCTCTGTCACTAGTCCTTTCCCTTTCTAATCTATTCTTTCCTTAGCTGACAAATTGTTGACTGAAAAAGAAGACAGCTTGCTCACTATAAGAGGAGCAAGATATAATGTCTTAGCTGCTGTCTCTAGTTTCTTCCCTCTTCAATCTCTTTCCCTCACAGCTATTAGAATAATAATTTTTCTCAAGGGCAAATCTGTTGTACAATCCAAACTAGCCTTTTCTCTATTGTTCACAAGAGATCTTGGATCTCTTGCACTTCACTGATCTTATATATGTATGTGTATACTTTATCTCAGCTAACAATAAATAAACTTCTGGCCAAAATCTTTGTGTTAGAGCTCCTTTTATATCCTTGGCATTTCAAGAGAAGACAAGGATCATGTTGAGTGGGACTTCAGTGGCTAGCCTATGGAAAGACATGGGTACAAGTTGTAAAGGATCAGCACACAGACAGGTTGGCATGCTTCTCTGCCTTTAGATTACGAACTCTTTGAGAGTAGGGAAAGTCCTTTCTTTGTATATCCACTGCTTAGCACAATGCCTGGCACATAAGAAAATGCTTGTTGATTTGCTTGATTTGGGATCTTTACTATTGAAGTATACTTCAATATTCAAATATTCAACTGTACTGTTGAAGGAATATTTATATTCTTAGAATCACAGATCCCATATATTAATAAAAGGAAAAAGTGATATAAGGGTTTTAATAAGGGATATATAAAGGTATTAGGAAAGAAAAATAATTTCTAATGTGAAATGATCAGGGTCAAGCTTCATGGGGTAATTAACCTTTGGATTGAACGATGAAAAATGGTGGGATTTCAGTAGAGATGGAGGATAGTGGTAGGTATAGCAAGAGCATTTTATGTAACAGGAATGACACATGCATGGGGGGAAAATATGAGCTTTGCTTGAATTCATGGAGAGTTTTTCAGATTTTTCTGAGAGCATCCTGTTCATCATTTCCTATAGAACAATAAATATTCCACCTTAATCATATACCACAATTTATTCAGACATTCCCTAATTGATGGGCATTCTCTTAATTTCTAATTCTTTGCCCTGAGAAAAGGGGTACTATAGATATTTTTGTACATAGAGGTCCTTTTCCTTTTTTAATCTCTTTTGGAATTTATGCCTAGTAGTGGTATTATTAGGTCAAAAATATGCATTATTTTATTGTCCTTTGGGCATGATTCATATCTTTTGATCATTTATTAATTGGGGAATGTTATTTTCTTTTATAAATTTGACTTTGAGATATGAGGCCTTTCCAGTTCCAATGATCTTGTGATGAAGAGAGCCATCCACACCCAGAGAGAGAACTGTGGGAACTGAGTGTGAATCACAACATAACTTTCTCACTCTTTTTGTTATTATTCACTTACGTTTTGTTTTCTTACTCATTTTCTTTTTGATCTGATTTTTCTTATGCAGCAAGATAATTGGATAAATGTGTTAACATATATTGGATTTAACATATTTTAACATGTATAACATATATTGGATTGCTTGCCATCTAGAGAAGGGGATGGGGGAAAGAAGGGGAAAATTTGGAAACTAAGACTATGCAATGGTCAATGTTGAAAAATTATCTGTCCATATTTTTTGAAAATAAAAAGCTTTAATAAAAAAAGAGATATGAGACCTTCATCAGAGGAACTGGTTTCAAAATTCTTTTCACAATTAATATTGTTAATTGTATCCCCTCCTCCAATGTTGTATTTTCTCTCTCCTTTCATCCTGTCGCTCAAAAGAATTTTTCTTCTGTATACCCCTCCCCCAATATGTCCTCTTTTCTATCATCCTCTCCCCATCTTGTGTTCCCTTCTCCTTCTACTTTCCTGAAGGGAAAGACAGATTTTGGTATCCATATTGGGTGTAATACAATTCTCTTTTCACCACATTTTGCTTCCTACCTTAGATCTTTTCTTAATCTCACCTTCTTGAGTGAATCTTCAGAGATTTGTTCTTTTCACTATGTTCCTCAATATTTTCTATTTGTATTATTTTCCCTTTTGATCTAAGTCTCTTAACTGGTCTATTATCTCCTTAGGGCAGAAACTATATCTTTTATATCAATACTGCATCTATGTGTGTCAGTATATTTTTGTTTTCACTATAAATATCCTTGCGTTTTTTTTTTAGTGTTCAAACAGTTAACTACATGGTCATATTGTTTTATTGGAATATGAATCTATACATGCATGAAGATATGTAAATATTTGCATTTTTAATTTCATCATCAATCATATGCTATATATAGGATCATAGTTAATGACCTAGAAAGAACCTTAGAGGATATTGACAGCAATTCCAAATTTAAAAAATAAGGAAATATGTTAAATGTGCCTATGACTACATAATTGGCAAGTCTGAGGCAGGATTTGGACACAGATCTTCCTAATTCTGTTCAGCACCATACTTACTTCATGTAGGTTCTTCATGAGTAATTAATTACTGTGCCTTTCATTTTAACATACTCATTCTATTACATTCTTTTTTTTTTTTTTACTGATTTCACAGGAGGAGCATTGAATTTAGAGCTGAAAGGAACTTTAGTCATCATTTACTTACCCTAACCATTCTATAATTGAAAAAAATGATTAGGTTGTTGTTCTTTGTTCAAAAAGAGGACTAAAATGACATCATCATGTTAGGGCCGAATTATCGTGTGTCTGACTATGGCTGATTAGGCCAGTATGAGCTCAGAAGGCTCTGCCACAGGTCAGACATAAATAGTCCCTATGCACATTCGGGATGCTTCTCTAACTGCTCATCTTACATTTCATCTTTGTTCATAGAGCACAGCACCTTCTCTGATGAGGGCACACCATGGTGGGCAATGCTGTACCAGTGTCTGAAGTTCTTAAGAGAGACCTTGAAAATGTTCTTGTATCACTTTTTCTGACTACCTTGTGAGTGCTTGCCCTGGGTGAGATCTTCATAAAATAAATTGGCAAGCATACATTTGGCAATGGAACATTGTGCCCAGCCCAACAGTACTATGCTCTCTGCAGCAGAGTTGGAAGAAAAGGAAACCCCTAGAGAAGGGGAACTTGTGCAAAGTTCTGTAGGCTTAAGGAGCAGACCTGAGATTTGAATCCTGGTCTCCTGATTCAAAACTAGGCTTTTTACATTACTAAAGATATTTTATTTGAAGTGTTTTGTCAAAGGAAGAAACCGGTTTTTACCCTATTTTCATATTAATTTATGTTGTTTAGTCCTTTTCAGGTTTGTTGGGTTCTTTGTGATTAGTTTTCCTGGCAGAGATACTGGAGGATTTGTCATTTCTTTCTTCAATTCATTTTACAGATAGGAAAATAGAGGCAAATGAGGTTAAGTGACTTATCTAGAATCACAGAGCTAGTAAGGGTCAGAGGCTGGATTTGGAGTCAGAACTTTCTGATCCTGGCAGGCCTTGTGCTCTATCCACTGTGCCACCTAAACACTCAGATATATTAATTTATACTCAGTACAATTTAATAGTTCTTCACTATTTATCTAAGTTATGCCAATATACTGTGCTAGGGCCAGATTAGCTTCTGCCCTGCTTAAGCAGCTGTTCTGGATTTGTGCCTTTAACAGGCCTACAAACTCCCCTCTGAGGTCAAGAACATTGTGAAAACATAGGCTAGCACATGGTTCAGAGAACACCAATCAGTAGTCTGAATCTATCAGCCATTTTAAATTCAGATTTATGTTTGTTTTGAGGTTATAGAATTTCTCTATTTGTACTACCATTGTTTACATCTTTGTTTCTCTTCAGGAAGCCTTGTTAATCCAGGTATATACAGTATTATTTGAGCAAAGAGACCAAAGAGCACACACTCTACCTTCAGGCCAGGGTTCTTGGGAGGTTCTCTCTGAAGTAGCTGGATCTACCCAAAAGGTCTGAAATCCCTGGTCTAGATCATCCTGCCAAGATACACAGTTATAAGCATCAGTTAGAGGTCTCAAAAAGTTGCTTTATGATAATAACAACTGGCATTTATGTAGCTTTTTAAAATTGCCGAAAGCTTTATTTGTCTCATTTGATTCTCAACACATGAACTATATGTACATCAACTTATGAACTAGGAGTTGTTGTTATTTCCATTTTAAGATGGAGAAAATGAGGCTAAGGAACATTTAGTGATTTGCTCTGAGGAGTCACATGGTAGGATTTTCCAAGTCTATCGTTCTACTTTGTCACTAATAGATATTGACAAGGTGGACTATATTTGATTTTGGAAGAGAGTCAATTACACACTGAAGAAGTTATACATTTACCTATCTCCATGTCCATCCCAGCAATGCTTTTCAACTCTACTGTCAGTGGGACAGGTATCTACATGAATTGTGGAAAAGATGAGAAAGAAGCAAATAGATAAGGAAGGCCTATATAAGTATGAATAATTTATAATGGAAAATATTTTGCTTATTAAAAAAATCAAGTTTTTACTGTGACAGCATTAAGTAGATAACTGTTTCTATGAAGTCTGATCAATATATCAGAATAGCTGCATTGCTAATGTTAAAATTCACAGTGATTTGATTTACTTTAAGATGCCCATTTAGTTTGAGATTTCAGTAACTCACTAAAAAATATCTAATCTAGGAATAATGTTTTAAGGAAAAGTCTTAGCTTAAATTAGATTCCGTCTTAGAGGAAAGCACATTTCATTAGATAATTAATTAGGCAGACTTCCAAAGATAAATTTGAATTCTGACCAGCAACTTCTCATAGATCCCCCATCCAAAGCCTTAATTTTATCTGGCTTAGGCTCACATTTCTTTTAATAAAAGTAAAGAAATGAAGGTAAAGTGATATATAATGGTATTCTTTTCTAGGGAATTCTGTAGACATATAGAATATATGTATGTGTGTGTATGTTCATGGATTTGGAAGTCAAATTGAAGATGCATGTAGTGGTGATCTGTTCTGATTGCTGAAGGTGTCATGATTTGAATTTCCTAATATTTCTACTTATGTGGTATCAACTATGATTTTTGCAATGACTCCATTCTTGTTTAATTTGTGTGGTCATTACAATTATATTTAAATTTTGACCCTTTCAGAAGTGAGATTATAATTTCCAAATGGCTACACTTTTATGAATTTTAACAAATAACCATTGAAAGAATGTCTAAACAGTAGAAAGTACTGTACTAATTAAGAAGATAGCTTGAATTTGTTTTCTTTTTAAACATGTGATTAGTGTTTCATAGGGAGAGAAATGTTTGCTTCTAAGGTTTTTCCCAAAGTAAAAATATGGTTAGAGTATACTGACCATATGTAAAATTTTCACTGAGCATAGAAAATCCTGGAAGTAAGTTTAAACAAACTTCACATTTATTTGCAAAACTCATTCAGTCTTTTACAGACTTCTCAGAATGTGCTAGGCCAAAGACTCACTACTAGCCTAATTTCAGAATAATTTCTATTAATTCACTACATTCAACTCATGGTGAAAACAGATGTGTGGAATAACAAGGCTTCCAAGGCTACTCTAAATTAGCCTTGAAAATGGTTCTCATAAATCATGAGACAAAAATTCAGGTTAGTACAAAAGAAAAATTATATTGACTTTACCTATATTTATTGATAATACCTGTGGTTTTCTAGACCTATTTGTGGCTATTAGGTCATCTAGTGAATAGAGTACAGGGCCTGGTTTAGGGAAGATCTGAGTTCAAATCCAACTTTAAACATTTCTCGTACTAGTTATCTGAGCAAGTCATTTAATTTTATCTGTAAATGGGCATATAATATCTACTTCCCAAGATTGTCTTGAGGATAAAAGGGAAAAAATGTATTTTGCAAATCTTAAAGTGTCATATAAATGCTATTATTGTTATTAAGGGCAGGTAGATAGCACAGTGGGTAGAGTGCTGAGCATGGAGTTAGGAAAACTTGAGTTCAAATGTGGCCTCGGATACTTAAACTATCTGTGTGATCCTGAGCAAGTCATTTAACCCTGTTTGCCTCAGTTTCTTCATCAGTAAAATGAGTTGGAGAAGGAAATGACAAACTGTTTCCATGTCTTTGCCAAGGAAACCTCAATGGGTTCATGTAGAGTCTTTCACAATTGAAATGACTGAACAACAAGAACATTGCTAATATTAATATTACTTAGAGAGTTCACCCATAAACTATTTTTTTGTGGAAATCAAGCTGGAAATGCAAAAGAAGAGTAGAGCCAGGTGAACACTGACACTTTTGCTTAGTAGCACTTATTATACATAGCCCTAACCTTCTCTAAGTTAGAGTCCGTTACTGGTGGCCTGGAATCAAGCTAGAATTTGGAGTTATTAACCTTCTTTTTGTGACATAGATCTTTGGTAATCTGATGAAACTTATCATTTTTATCCATTCTTAGAACAATGTTTTTAAACACACAAAATGAAATGTAGAATATCATAAAGGAATCCAATTATATCAAACAGAATAATCAGAATATTTTAAAATAAATTCATGGACCCCTAGCTTACTCTTTCACAGCCAGATAGGTTTAAATATCAGATTCACTTTAGCCTCACTCTGATTTCTGGTAGGACTGTGTTTATTTTTATATGTGCATTAATAAAAATCCTAAGAATTGTTCCATACTTAATCCACAGTTTTTGAAACTCAATATTTAAAAAGGAAAGATTAATGAAGGTCTTTTAGTTTAAAGTTAGTCCCCATCACACAAACACCTAACTTGCACACATTCCTTTTATGTCAGCTACTATCTTATAATAACAACTGCTGATTGAATGACCCACAATTTCCTTTCCTTCCTTGATGTATTGATATTTAGTATTTCCCTCTCTGACTCATTTTACTTCTCCCTGTAAATGAGTCTGGCATAGAAAGCACCATCCAAATAATAACTCCACTTCACTTCCCAGAAAGAAAGTTTTAAGGTTTCACTAGTTTCATGCCATCTCCATTTAAAAAGGTGCCTTACTTTGCTCCCTGGGAAGAGCTTTATAGATTAAAATGCTGTGTCTACAGTACACAGTGGCACTGTTAACATACCAGAATGAGGCCAAGGGAAAACTCTTATAGGAGCTATGCACCTAAGTACAGTTAGTAAACAGAGACAGTAAGTCTTATTAAGCATAATTAAACCTTATATTGATATAAACTGTTACCTTAAACTTCTCTGTGGAGAGTGGGAAAAAGGATTAACCTAGCAAATTGGGATATTATTTACTACCTCTTTTATATTAAAGTTACCATCAATAAGGACTACATTTATAAATAAAACATAATAGGAATTGAGAAATGTAAAATATGTAAATTAATTGTTTAAAAAAAGGAAAGAAAAAGGTAAGTTAGCTGTGAGTAATGTCCCTGCTAATAAAATGGTACTATGGCTAATTATGATGAAAAAATGTAAGATGAATTATGGGAGCATAACCTTAGCATCTGAGGAGTGAGTGCTGCTTCACAGGAGACTCTAAGGCAACAGTCTTTCATATTTAGTTTCCTTAAACTAACATGGGATGGCTTGAGGGAAGGATGGATGGAGGAACAGAAAACAAATATTTTTGCTTTTTTTCTCCCCCAGTCATTAATATCCTCCTTTCTTTATGAAATTGATGATAATGACTGCTTAGGTGGTGTTTAATTTCTTAGCAGAAAGGTATGTTGCTAGGTTTTGCTATCTAGTCTTCTGCTACTATTTAATAATTTCTTTCTTGGGTGCAATCTGAGGGCTATGTTGTGAAGGAGATAAAAAATGTCAGCTAAATTTAAGATCTACTGTTAACTTTTTATATTGTACTCCTGCCCAGAGGGGGAGGAAGGATCTGGGGAAATAAGAATTTAAAGAGAAAAGCAAAAGAATGACAATTCAATTTTATCAATTACACTGCATCTCCCCCTCCAAGATACACATCATATTCATTGTCAGTGGTTCAATTTGCATCAGTTCTGGACCTTGGGATCTAATTGCATGTTTAAGATTTCTATCTGTTGGCATTTTTGCATTCCTTTTGGGCTTCTGCTCAGGCCTGGTCTTGCTATGCTAATTTTTTCCCTGTTATTCCTATTAAATCATGTAAGATTATTGGTTATGCATATGAAATGAATGTGTATCTATATATTTCTTTGAATGTATATTTTGATTTTAGAACTTAAACCTTAATTTAATATGGACTTTGAAACAAATGAGCTTTAATCATATTAGTTTTATAGCCTCTGTGCTTAGCTAACTCAGTAGGAATAATTGAGGGACATGAACCCACTCTCTGCTTCCCCCCTTGCAATAAAAATTCCCAAACTGCTTGGATGACAGAGGATGAACAAAAACAGTGAGAGTAGGAGTGCTTCTATCCTCTGTTCTTATAACATTCGTGACATTACGAAATAACCATAACAATGGCACTCTTATTAATCAGACATATTTATACAGAATTAGTGTTGGCTTCTACTCTATATTACCTTTAGTTTTACATGAACTTTTATTATCTCTGTATATCAAAAGAGACATGGTGAATGAACAAAGAAACCCTGTTATGAGACAAGTATTATTTGACATTTTGGGAAGCTCTTATTATAGGGTTTCCTCCTAAGTGAAGATAACGGGAAAGTTGTCATTAGTTGCACTGTTGCCGACACGGTAGATTTTTAAAAACAGAAACGGATCCCGCTTTTTTTCCTTTTTCCTTTTTTTTGTAAAATTTATCCCCTAAAACAATTAGAATTATCCAAAACTTTCAACAAAAACCACATCCCACTTAATTCCATTTTGTGTTTTTTTTAATTTCTGTGAAATATTGACATAGAATATCTCTTATAATTATTGTCTTCCTTTCAGTTTTCCAGGCTATATGTAGATTTCTTAATGTAAAAAATTATTTTTGAAGTACTGGCACATATACTGACTGGTTAGGATCAAATTGTAAAAGATTATAACAGAGCCATAGGTCAAGTGTCTAACTAGGAGATGTTCAAAGCAAATCAGAGCTGTTGAGGCCTTCTACTGGACTTGTGGCAACTATAGATAAGGTTTATGAGTTTATAAAGAGAAACTCCCAAACACCATTGAAATTGAAATATTAGCATCTTTATGTATGGATTCTCTGGCTTACTCTTAAGTCTATGTAATTACAGCTGTCATGTTTACTAACCTAGGGTGTTTTCCAGTATGTAGAGAGCTAGATGATACAATATTTGGAGTCACTTAAATCTGGATTCTAATTTGAACTTAGATACACTTGCTAGCTGATTGATCTTATTTAAGTAATAGAATGTCTCTGGGTGTTATATAATAAGAGGTTTGGATTTCATGACCTCTAAAGTCTCTTTTAGTTCTAAAGCTATGATCCTCACTCATTACTTGTTATAAACAAGTAATAATCAAACCTAACCATAACCGTGATCATTTAAGATGTAAATCAGACTATAATAAATTGAGCTTGCCCTTGAACTCCAGCAGTGGTAATACCTCAGAGTGTGTCTTTTTTTTTTAATTTAAAAAAAAAATTTTTAATCAGTTATGTTATTTACCATCTGTGCATAAAAATGTTCTGATGTAACTTATTGTCTCATCTAACATTGTGTTGTCTAACAATTTGCAGTCTGGCTTCAACATGATCAGCTCATTGGATTTGTCAACAAAGAGATCATTAGTAACTTTGGAGAGAGCATTTCAACTAAACTGTCCTTTTATTAGCTTTCAGTATTTGACACTATTGATTCCCCTTTATTCCTAGATAAATCTTTTCTCTCTGGCTTTTATCATTTTCCTTTTTCTTTTCTGGCCATTCTTCAGATTTTTATGATAAATTATAGTCCATTTCCTACCCTTTAATTCCAAGTGTGGCCCAAAGTAGACATATACATTTCAGAACAAGCCATAGACTCTTGAGGTCTGGTGCCATATCATTGTCTATAGGATGTTCTACATATATTTCCCATGTGTCTCTTATATTCAGTAAAACTAAAACGAGTCTCCTTATCTTTGTCCCCAATCTTATCCTCTTTCTTAACTTTGCCATTTTGTGGAAGAGACCACCCAATTCACAAAATCAGGTTCCCAACATTGTGTTGATCTTGATTCATCCTTCTTCTTCATTTCAAATTATGTTTAGTTGCTAAATCTTATTGTTTCTGTCCCCACATCTTCTCTCTTATCATCCCCTTCTCTGCTCATTAACCACCACCCTAATTAAAGACTTCACCTCTCAAATGAACTATTACAAAAGTTCAGGCTTATTATACTATTCTCCTACACAGACTATTCTGTACAACTAGTGAGGCTTTCTTACTGTTCTTCAGTTATGACATTCCATGTCTAATCTTGCTACCTTTGCTTAGACTATATACCATATAACATAGAATACATCCCCTCCTCACTATCTTTCCTTAGAATCTTTAGCTGCCTACAAAGCTCAAATCCAACCTTGACCGAAATCTTACTTTATCCTGCTGCTGCTAATGACTCAGCCCCATCTCCTCCTATTACAGTCTTAACTTTGTATTAACATATGAATATATATAAATATGTATGTATGTATATATGTCTGTATCTACACACAACGTTTACCCAAAATAATAAGCATCATGAGGACAAGGACAATTTCTTATTGGCATTTATATCCCTGTGGGGATATGACACAGTGCCTTGTTCATAGAATACACTTAATAAATGCTTGCTTATTGATTGATTTTTACAGAGTGAATTCATTTAATCTTATAACATCTGATTTGTTTCCAGTAGCATTTTATTTAACCTGTAATTTAGCTTTTAGATAAAAATTAAATGTGAAGTATAAAATCATATTTATAAAAGGGAAATAGCAGAGATATCATGACTCTAAGAGTTTAAAATTAACATGCTTTTTAATTTCTTGAGTAAAAAATATAAATATACTAAAAATTATTTCACTGATGGCAGTTACTTTATTTTTTATGTATTAGTAGCTTAATTTTTTAAAAAAAATTTTAGGCTCTTTCCAAATTTTTACCATTCAGACTTTTAATCATAGTTTAAATATGAATCCCTTTGGTGATGCATAAAATTGTCTAAAACAGAATGAACGTGATAAAAGAATAAGATAGTCTTATGAGATGTTTGAAATGTAATGTCTTTCCTTGAAACTAATTTTTACAATGAACATAGAGTTCTTCTAAAGCAAAATCACAAGGAATAATTTTATTCCTTATGTTTCAAAAAATTAAAAAAAAAGCATACCATTGAACTAGCAAAAGCGGTCTTATGATAGATATATCACATACTTTGCAGTTTGGGGTTTTGGTTTTGTGTGGTTAACTGGTTTGAAAAGAAAATGAAAACCATAAGAACTATTCATTTCTGTCAGATTTTGAAGTATTTACTTGAGGGTTTGGAGCTTAACCAAATACTTCTACTCACCTGTCCCTTTTTATATCCACAAAAGGAATTTCAAAGTTGTCAGTAAAACTTAAAAGTTAACATGTCTTCATCATTTGGTGATCTGCTATTCTTTACTAAAGCAGTCCTATATATAGGACCAAAAGGCTCTGCCCAGCCTTCCCTTGATTCAGAAGATATTACCAGAATGTGATTTTTATTTTTAATAGATGATAAAATTTGTAAATTATGCCCCTTTGACCTTTGGGACTTTTTGATGTGATTTCTAGGTTTCCCTAAGCAATCTTACTTTCTGCTATTGTCACTTTATACTGGCTGGTTATAAACTTACTATACTGACTAGGGAAGGATAGTGATGGTCAGGTAGACAAAAATGAAATACAATTTTAACACAAAATATAAATGTTAATATATATGTTATATATTATGTTAATATAATATTGATATTATAATATAAATGTTAATGTTTGCAGACATGTACACAGACTGAGGTCAATGAGTTAACTCAGGTAACTTACCTTTTATCTATTCAGTACAATTTTTTCTCTCTAACTATAAAAAGGAATTAATTTGCAGAAAATTTCTCTATAACAAAAAATATCTGACTCTTTTCATCTCCGCTTCCCTCCTTCTTTCCTCATTCCTGGTTTCCTTTAATAGAATCTTAGGGATCTGTCATCTAAGAATTTAAATATTTCTTAAGTCTAAACCTTAATTGTTAGTCTATACCAATTCATGGGATAATGAATTCCAGTAGTACAAGATCTGGTCCCCATTATCTCAATGATAGATCCTAAAGATGATTAAGAATAAACAATTAAGGGGTAACTAGGTGGCGCAGTGGATAGAGCACCAGCCCTGAAGTCAGGAGGACCTGAATTCAAATCTGTCCTCAGACACCTTCCTAGTTGTGTGACCTTGGGCAAGTCACTTAACCCCAATTGCCTCAGCCAAAAAAAAAAAAAAAAAAAAAAGGAACAGACAATTAAGTGCCTAATTCAAAATTTTATGAGCAATTCCCTTTGTTTCTTAGCAAAGGTTTACCTTTTCATGTTTTCTTCTTTTATAAAAAAAATTCTTTCGATTATCGACTGACAAAATCTTTACTAAAACACTGGTGTGTGTGTGTGTGTGTGTGTGTGTGTGTTTTGTTTGTTTTTTGATTGTGAAACTGTTGTTAAGGAAATAGTCTTGACCATTGAAAGTCAACCCCCCCTTTTTTTAATAATTTAAAATATAGAACTAACTATCTGGGGTATCAGGAAGTAAATGCCCAGGGTCACACAGTCAATAATTGTCGAGGAGGACTTGAACCAGTTCTTCCTGGCTTAGGGGCTAGTTCTTTAACTACTATACCAAACTGCCTCTCATTTTATGTCTTATTTGTATGCTTCATTTGTGGCTATTGTTGTTGCTGTTGTTTTGGTATTAAACTTAGCTGTTTGTCTAAAGAATCTATACAAGGTATAACATAATCAAAATCCTCTCAAAGAACTTGGAAACATTTTTAGTCTGCCATTATTTTACCTTGCAACAAAATGTCTTTCCTTGTGTAGGGATTCAGTACTTAAAAATTCCATCAGCCTACTTCAGCAAACTCACAAATTTTTAGTTCCTATGGATTTCTTCTCAAGCTCTTCATATAGATGGGAGTAATGCTAAAAACCAATCAGTCTTCTTAAAAGAATTTTAATATTAGTACTGTCAAGTTTTATAGACTTTGACCAGCAGCTCTCCAGTTTTACCCTTTAAAACTCTTATGCAGATGCTATTTAATTTTGTCCAATGATTGATCTATACTCAGTTTGTCAGTTTAAGAAATCCTGTGTATCTCTTACTTTTTTATTTAGCACCCCATAACTTTATTTTTGTCTCATATGTATCAAAAGACAATTTATATATAGAAATTTCCACAAGTTAAAAACACAATCAAAAATCAATGTAATCTCTCTTCCATCTCCCTTTACTCTTAGGTTTACCATCTGTACCAATACTCATTAAATGGTCTGATAGATTCTGTAGCTGGTGTTTTTCCCTTTAATGTAATAAAAGAATGTCCCTTTTTTTTGGTTTTATAGTTTATTGAACTATATTGAATTCTCCTTGAATTATTTTTTGGCATATTGAAGTTCTAAATTCTGTCTTATTTGCCTCATTTCTCCTGTCCTCCTTATGTAATCTTTCTTTGGAAAGATGAGTTTTCCCATGAGATAATTCTTTTATTTTGTTGGTTAGTCATGCATCTTCTTTTCCCACAATGACTGATGTTTTTGATTTGTAGCATGTATTGTTTCCTGGGCCTCTGATATACTGGTTTTGAATAGATAGTTTTTACCTTTAAAACTATTCCTTTCAATCTCTGCCCTTTGCTCCTCAGCTGATACCTCCATTTTGTCATAGTTCTATCTTCTAAAATTAACTGTATGAAAGATTTCTTTGGTTTTCTATCTACTGGAAGAATTTTAAACTTAATATTCATGGATGCATGTGTTTCTTGTTATACACACACTCCCCATCAAGCCTAAGCATTAGCAAACTGTCTGTCTTAGTCCATCATAGAAACATTCAGCAGTGACAACTCCTGGCTTTGTGTGCCATTGCCAATTAATATGCTAGG
The DNA here is from genome assembly GCA_023553655.1 of Myrmecobius fasciatus. NCBI lineage: Eukaryota > Metazoa > Chordata > Mammalia > Dasyuromorphia > Myrmecobiidae > Myrmecobius > Myrmecobius fasciatus. The sequence continues at coordinate 88,673 of JAJPUD010005016.1, read as the reverse complement.
TAAGCTAGGTAAAGTAGTCATTACTGTTTACTTTCATGGAGGACCCAATAGCTGATCATTCATTGCTTATATTTGCGTAGTAGGGAGACTGTGTTATCTGTTCCATTGAGGATAGTCTGTCAAAGAAGGAAGGCAGCTTAGAAGGTAAGAAAAAAGCTTTCTGTGTATTTTGATCTCTTCCGACTTATTCAAAATATTCATTATCTAGAATTATTTTGATCTCAAGCTATTTGTAAATGGTAGCATTTACTTTATCTGGGTAGAAAATTTCAGTTTTGTATAATTGTTCCCAGTTCATCTATAAATTCAGACTGTTTCTCCCTTTTGGCTTCAACATGATTCTAGGCAAATTTTTTCAGACAAAGAGAAATCAGTTGATTTATTAATAATTGTTCTTGAATATGAAGATATCTCCATCTACATGCAACTTCACCTTTCTTTATTTTTGCTGTTATTCTGCTGGGTCCTGATGAATAGGGTATCAGAAGAGTCCTTACTAAGTAAATCCTTCCTTAGTAAGCAAATCTCACAGTCACAAAGTATAAATAGTAGGTCTTTAAGAATATCTGATTATAATTTTGTAATGATTTCTCATATTTGGCAGTTCTATGTACTTCCCAGTCATGTGCCATAGAGTAGGTTCTTAGTTAACATTGCTGAAAATTCCTAGAAGCTGTAAAAGAGGGAATTGCAGAGCAAGTGTTTTGTAAATTTAAGGAAAACATCAAGATCTCATCTGTATATTGAAAGGCACACACATTTGTGTGGAGATACTCAAATTTGGATAAGTCCATTTTTAGTATACTGTGTGAGGAGTGACATGAGTGGAATTCCATTTATAGCAGTGTGTGTTGTATTCTTTTCATTTCTTTTTGTTAGTTAATTTTGTGGCTATTAAAAGTACCAGATGGATGGCTGCTTTGAAAGAAAACTCCTCGTAGATGGAAGAGTATTAATAATAACAAATCAAATACACATCTACAAAGTATGTTTCCATCTCCAGAGGAGAATAGCAATGATTCTCCATAGATCAGTGAACTTTTAAAATATCACTTGGCTTAGAGATCCAGTGGTTTTTTGTCAAAGTGCATTTCTTTACTTCCTCATCCAGAGGCCACCTTCCCTTTGCTGATCCAAAGTGAGCAGATTTTTTGAAGAGCCTTAAAATGTATTGGGAGTAGGATTGGATAACTGATAGAAAATGAAAGGATGCTTCTTATCTAGGTTGGTCCACTTATATTCTAGGAAGAATATGGTATCAATGTATATGACTATTGGCTAATTTTTTGAGGACATATTTAGGCTATTTACCCCTTCCGCATTGTTCCTTGAATTTTAGAGGGGAGACATGGGAGATACATTTAATGTATGAGACCTAGCTGCCACCATTGTATACAAATTTTATAATTTGTACAATTGTAACCCATTATCATCATCATACATTGAGTAGGAAATATTGGCCATGGATTAGAAATGGCATTGAGTTCTTAGAATCAAGGTCCTATTAATCAATCAATAAGATAAAAAGAGAAGTTAATATTTCCTCTAAGAGGCGAATCACTTTGATAGCTGTTTGGAAGATGAATTGGAGAGGAGTGACTTATGGCAAGAAAACCAATTAGGAGGATTTTGCAAATAGTCCAATATAATACTACTAAAAAGTTGAACTGATGTAATGACAGTGTGAGCAGGGAGAAAGGGATAGATGCAAGAGAGGTCATAGAAATAGGAACTATCAGATTTGGTCATTAATTGGATATGTGTAAAGAGGGAGAATTAGGAGTTGTCAATGATACTACAAAAGGCAACTTCGAATATTGAATGAAGAAATAAAGAAGGGTTATTTGGAGAGAAAGATAAGTTTTCTTTCAGATGTATTAAGTTTTGGATGTCTGTAGAAAATTCAGTTTGACTCAAGCTCAGGAGGGTGGGACTGGATATACACATTTCCAAGTCATCTTTACAGAAACAATAATGAGTTCACTAAGTGAGGATATGTAGAGAGAGACTAGATGAAAGCAGACAGTGCATTGGATTCCATTTATAGTTAGAGGGCATGATACGGATTATGAAGAAGTATAGAAGCCTGAGAAGAAAATGTCAGGCAGAAGAAAAAAGAGGGCTGTCATAAAATTTCTGAAAAGAGTTCCCAGGTGAAGATAATAGTAAATAGCATCAAAATACAATGTAGCAAATGCTGCAGAAGGGTCCAGAAGGATGAGGAGTGTGAAAAGGCCATTAGATTTGTCAATTTAGAGGTCATTGGTAACTCTGAAGGGAGCATTTTTAATGGAATAATGAGTTTGAAAGCCCAGATTATTAAGAATTGTAAAGTGGTCATTTCAAAGTGAGCATTATTAAAGCAGAGGGGAGTCACATATTCATTTTTACTTTTTCAGTGAGGCCTATCTACATATAAGGAAAGGAGAAACAGGATAGGAAAGGATGCATGTGTTCCTGTTACATGCACATTATTCATTACAAATCTCAGGGAATTGAACACATTACATATTTTGTCCCTGTATCGAGTTTATGAGGCCTGAATAAAACTAATCAACTCTGTTAATTTCTTTTACATGGGCTGGCTCAGTAACTACAGGTTCAGGGTATTTTCAAGTTCGATAGTTGCCAAAGCAGGTCATCTTTGCTTAACATTCTGTCCTTTCTGCCTTCATATCATTAGCTTATGGGCAGCTAACTTTTTAACTGTTCTTAGCCTTCTTCCTTTATTCTCTCAAACTAAGAATCTCCCATAGGTAGGCTCAAAGAAATATGTCTTTTGAAAAGAATTCTCTGGTATGTCTGTTTCAATAGTGATCTATGACTATTTTTTCTAACCTGTGCTTTTTTGATGGATTTGTTATAATTATAATTACATAATACAATTCAAATAAGGGATTGTGTGCCTGTATGTCTGAATAGAGTCAAGTCTTGTTGGATAAGCCAAGTTGTGTTATGATCAGCCAATAACAGGGACAAAAATATGTTCTAACTTGTAAATTGGGAACTTTAGTTTTATGGAATGATGTATCACAATTTTCTTCTCCTTGTTCATTGACTGAAATACCTCAATTTTATATTCAGTTATCAGCCACAACAATACTAGTTCACCATTAAGCTTTGGTTTATCTCTGGGCACTTTAGTTTCTTCATCTCAAATAGATAGATACATGGATCTTTAACATCATCAGGTTATTTCCTCTAATATTTATCTCTCCTGTTTGACTCTTGACTACATGCCCTAGTAAGTTTTGCCACAGAGAACTTACTTTGCTTGCTGGGGGCTTTCCTTATTTTCTCTTGACACTGTGAGGAAGCCATTGAACCTGTAGGCTGCTTGCCATGTGACCAATTTATTTTATTTTTTCCTGTATGCATTGCTTTGATAATAGTCTTTATTATAAGGTTTGATGTTGAAAAATTATCCATGCATATATTTTGAAAATAAAAATCTTTAATTAAAAATATAAAAAAGATAATATTCTTTAAAAACTTCTCCTTTTAATTCTTTATAATGCTGCATCCTGCTTTTGCCTATCATCTGCCTACCCCTTGCTCTTTGAGTGATTCTCAATTTCAATTCTTCACAGATTGCATTGTTCTATGACTTATAGCTACATAATAACTGAAGAATATTGATATTAAGGAAATGGAACTTCGTTTCTAGGAGAAGCTTGGGGACATTAATAGAACTTTGCAGCTTCCCAAATACAATCTTTTCAGTTCTGGATCCAGTTCATCTATTTGCTGTATCTCTCCAGGATTAACTAGTTTGTACACATACACACACACATACACACACATTGTACAGATATAATGAGAGTGTCAGTTAATTTTCTCTACCATATATTATTTATATTCCTAAAGTATATAATATTTATCTATTTAACTGAAATTTTTTCTATACTACTATATATTTATTTATTATAATAGTAACACCATTTAGAATAGTGTAAGCATTTTCTTTTAGAAAAAATTTACATAGATCATTGTTGAAATGGACATCATATAAGAGTTGTAATAGACTTCTCTGCATCTAACAAGAGGATTTCTGCGTTTGGGAGAGAATAGAAAAATGTTAAAAATTAATTGTCCATGAGCTGATATTATGAAGGCAGAAGGGATAGTGTGCTAAGCAAAGATAACCTGCTTCTACAGCTGAGGAACTTGAAAATATATTGAGCTATAGTTACAGAGCCCATTTTTTTTAAGCACACGCACATTTTGTGTTTGTTATATGTATATAACAGGCCAAAATCTTAAGAATGCTTATTCTTGGGATGGATATAATCAATGCACTGTCGTGAACAAATAGCATAATCTGGAAAATCTTATTATCCATAATGACTCCCTTCTCATCTTCAGCTCTGTACTAGATCTCCTCCATGACAATAATGAAACCCTTTAATAAGAGTATCTTTCTCTATTCTTTGCCTCACTTGATATTAATGAGCAAAGAATCTATTTTGTTATGGTAGGAAGTAATTAGAATAGGCATTAAGGAAAAAACCTATTACTCTTTGCAGAGGATAAGATGGTATACTTAGAGGATCCTAGTGAATCAGCTAAAAATTACTTGAAGTAATTATCAATTTTAGCAAAGTTGTAGGACATAAAATTAATATATATAAATAATTTCTATATATTACTAACAAATCCCAGAAGCAATAGATAGAAAGGAATTCCATTTAAAATAATTGTAGAGTATAAAGTATATGGGAGTCTACCTGCATAGACAAACCGAAGAATTATAATTACAGAACACTTTTTATACAAATAAAGCTAGATCTAAACAACTGGAGAAAGTAATTGCTCATAGATAGACCAAGCCAATATAATAAAAATGACAATTCTACCCAAATTAATTTACTTGTTCAGTGCTATGCCAAACTACCAACAAATTATATCATAGACCTAAAAAAATATAATAACAGATTTCATCTGGAAGAACAAAAGGTCAAGACTATCAATCAATAAATGAAAAAAATATGAAGGAAAGTAGCATATCAGTATCAGATCTCAAACGATCACAAAGCAGTGATCATCAAAACATTCTGGTATTGGATAAGAAATGTAGTAGTAGATTAGTGGAATAGATTAGGTACACAATACACAGTAGTAAATGTTCATAGTAATCTAGTGTTTGATAAATTGTATTTATACAAACTTTTGGGACAAAAATTCGCTATGTGGCAAAAATTGCTGAGAAAACTAGAAAACAGTTTGGCAGAAACTAAGTATAGATCAACATCTCACACCATATACTAAGGTAAGGTCAAAATAGATACATGATTTAAACATGAGGTGTGATATCAAGAGCAAATTAGGGGAGCATGGAAAAGTTCATGTCAGATCTATGGGTGAGGGAAAAAATTATAACCAAACAAGAAATAGCATCACAGGATTTAAAATGGATAATTTTGATTATATTAAATTAAAAAGTTTTGCACAAACAAAACCAAAGCAGTTAAGATTAGAAGGAAAGCAGGGAACTGGGGGAAAAAATTAGTTTTAGTTTTTTTGTTTGTTTTTGTTTGTTTTGTTTTTTGCTGAGGCAATTGGAGTTAAGTGACTAGCCCAGGGTCACACAGCTAGGAAGTGTTAAGTGTCTGAGTTCAAATTTGAACTCAGGTCCTCCTGATTTCCCACTGCGCCACCTAGTTGCCCCCACGGGAAAAAATTTTACCGCAAGTTTCTCTGATAAAGACCTCATTTCCAATGAGAGTAATATTCAAGCATTGCCTGCCATCCCACTTCCTTATTTTCTCTTTTGCTGTAATAACTTTTTTCTTTTATGTCTTTTAGTAAGATTATTTTCCCACTTGTTACTTTCTCTTCCCCCTTCTCCTAGTGTCTCCTTCTCTATTGCCCTTTGATTTTAGTTTAGGTTTTTTTTTGTAAGCATCCCATAAGAGTCAATTCATATCTGTGCTCTGTCTATGTATATTCTTTTATTTGCTCTAATAATGATAAAGTTCTTAGAAATTACAAATTAAATTGTAACTTCCCAAATAGGATTGTAAATAAGTAAATCCTATTGAATCCCTTATGATTTCTCTTTCATATTTACCTATTTATGCTTCTCTTGAATCTTGTATTTGAGAGTAAGATTTTCTGATCAGCTGTTTTTTTTTTTCATCAAGAATTCTTGGAAATTCTCTATTTCATTTAATACCCACTTTTTTCCCTTGAAAGTTTGATTATACTCAGTTTTGTTGGGTAGGTGATTTTTGATTGTAATCCTAATTCCTTTGTCTTCTGGAATATCATATTCTAAGCTCTCTGTTTCTTTAATTTGGAAGATGTCAAATCTTGTGTAATTCCACAATATTTAAATTGTTTCTTTCTGGTTGCTTGCAGTATTTTTTCATTGACTTAGATGCTCTGGAATTTGAGTGTAATATCCTTGGGAATTTTCATTTGTATATATGTTCCAAGTGGTGATTGGTTGATTCTATTTCTTATTTACACTCATGGTTTACTTTTTATCCTGTCTATAGGATAAAATTCTTTGGTCTTTAACATAATGCTAATTTATTTATTTTTTAAAAGTGATATATTAAAGGAGAAAAAACCTTTTACATCTGGACTGCTTTTAATATCACTCATTCATTATGTCTTGGTGATTGAATCATGTGGTAGGGTAGTGTAGTTCTGATATGTTTGGTTTCCTCTCTTGCTTTCTTTGTATTTATGTGTTAAATTTCATTCTACAGTCACCTTTAGACTATGCCATAAGCAATCTGAAATATTAGAGTATTAACTGTATAATTCAGCAAAGATCTAGGCAGCAATGACAAAAGAGAGTGAAGTTCCTATCTTTGACATTTAATGAATCTATTCTTGTTCTCCTAAGTATGCATATGTCTGTGGTCTTACATCCCTAAGACCTGGGCCTTTGTTTTTTTGTAAAGCTTTTTATTTTCAAAACATTTGCATAGATAGTTTTCAACATCCACTCCTGCAAAATCTCTTGTTCCAGATTGTTTCTCTCCTTCCTCAACCTTTCCCCTAGATGTCAAGTAATCCAATATATGTTAAACATGTGCGATTCTTCTGTACATTTCCATATTTATCATGTTACACAAGAAAAATCAGATAAAAAAAGAAAAAAGTAAGAAAACAAAATGCAAGCAAGCAACAACAACAGAAAGTGAAAATGCTTTGTTGTGATCCTCACTGAATTCCCACAGTCCTCTCTCTGGGTGCAGATGGCTCTCTCAATGGAGAGAGACCATTGGAACTCTCCTGAATCACTTCCTTGTTGAAAAGAGTCACACCCATTAGAATTGATCATTGTATAATCTTGCTGTTGCTATGTATAATGATCTCCTGGTTCTGCTCATTTCACTTAGCATCAGTTCATCTAAGTCTCTCCAGGCCTCTCTAAAATCGTCCTGCTGGTCGTTTCTTACAGAACAATAATATTCCATAACATTCATATAACATAATTTATTCAGCCATTCTCCAGCTGATGTGCATCCACCCAGTTTTCAGTTTCTTGCCACTACAAAAAGGGCTGCCACAAACATTTTTACACATGTGGGTTCTTTTCTCTTTTTTATGATCTCTTTGGGAGACAGGCCCAGTAGAAACATTAGCTGAATCAAAGGGTATGCAGAGTTTGGTAGGCCTTTGGGCATAGTTCCATATTGCTTTCCAGAATAGTTGGATCAGTTCACAACTCCACCAACAATGTATTAGTGTCCCAGCTTTCCCACATCCCTTCCAACATTTATCATTATCTTTTCCTGTCATCTTAGCCAATCTGAAAGGTGTGTAGTGGTACTCAGAGTTCTCTTAATTTGCAGTTTTCTGATCAATAGTGATTTAGAGCATTTCTTTTCATATTTCTATAAACGGTTTTAATTTGTTCATATCCTTTGAGAATTGGGATTTTTGTGACTTTGGGATTCAGTAAAATAAAACTTACATATATACTGGCCTCATTTCTTGTATCCTTCACCAAAGCTTTTACAAAAATAGTGTTTGGACTGGATGAACAGATGCTAAATTTATGGGGAAAATTATCTTGGCTTATAGCAAAGCAAAACTATCACTTATCAGGAGGTGAGTAGATTGACTCCACCAGTGACTTGATGGCTTTCTGCTGGTGACCTTACCATTATTTTACAACTTACATATCAGGACCCAAGGGAAGAGATACTGAACTTTTTAAGCCAGTATGAATTTCTCTTTAAGTTGCAATTATACTAGTTCTGTAATATAGTTTGGGTTTTGATACCGCCTTCATTTATACATTATTTCATGATTTATCTTGAGATTATATATATATTTTTATTTCTCTGAATTAATATTGTTATTGTTTTGTTTAATTATAAATGGTATTATTTAGGTAATTTTATTGGTATAGCACTACTTCTATCTAAGCCAAAGAGAGAGTATTATATGTGAGGATATACTAAAGACCTCTTCACTATGTTCAGGAATAAAGCAAAGATATACAGTTTTACCATTGCTATTTGATATAGTTATTATTATTATTATTATTATTTTAGAGATTCTATCTGAAGCAATAAGAAAATAAAAAGGAGTTGTGGGAATAAGTATGACTATTGCAGATAAGATAATTTATGGAACTGTGAAGCAGTTGAAATTAATTGAAAATAATTAATAGCTGTAGGAAATTTATATTATATAAAATAAATCCATAAAAATCATCAACATTTTATATAATGCCTACAAAATATCTGCTCAAAATACTTACCTGGCACCTAGCTGCCCCTTCATACTCTATACTAAGATAAGTTTCAGATAGATAAAAGTATTATATATATATATTCATATAAATATATGTAAATATGTATATATACACACACAGGCATACATATGTATGTATATAATGTAAATAGAGTCACAAAATAGATAAATTAGATGAAATTTTGTAGCTAATGGAAGAATTCATGACTATTAGAGGATAGAAAGAATTGCAGATTAAATTTTTATTATATAAAATTAGTCAGTAAACAAGCATTTACTCAATACCTATTATGTGCCAGGAATAGTACTAAGCTCTGCAGATTTAAAGGAAGAAAGTTCTTCTTAAGGAATTCCCAGTCTAAAGAGTGAGACAAGATACAAATGACTATCTGCAAAATATATGTATACAGGATAAATTGGAATTGGAAAATTATTAACATTAAGGGGAGAGGAAATGATGTTGAGAAAGACTTCTTGTAGAAGGTGGGATTTTTAGCTAATACTTGAAGGAAGCCAGAGAAGGTAGGAGATAGAGAGAAGGATGAGAAAATTCTAGGGATAGGACACAACCATTAAAAATGCCCAGATTTGGGAAACATGTCATATGTGAGAGGCAAATGTGTTATTAGATTTTTAATCATGTATAAGTGGATGTAAATGTAGGAATGTAAGGTATAACAAAAATGAAAAAGTATGAGTCAGTTTATGAAGGGCTTTAAAAGACAAACAAGATTTTATATTTTGATTCCAGAAGCAATAGAAAGTCCGTGGAGTTGATTGAATAGTGGTTGTGGTGGTTGTAGTGGTTGTGATAAAATGGTCAGATTTATGCCTTAGGAAGATCATTTTGACAGCTGAGTTAGAAGAGACTTGAGGCAAGAAGACTGACTAGCAGGTTATTGCAGCAGCTCATATATGAGGGGTTGACAGTCTATACCTGCTTGGTGGTACTTGCAGAGGAATGGTGAAGGTGTATGCAAAAAGTGTTAAGAAAGTAAAATTGGCAGGATTTGGCAACAAATCAGATTTAGCACGGGAGTGAGAGAAAGTGAAGAGTTAAGGATGATTCTTTGATTGTGAACCTGGGTAACTGGAAGGATGATGGTGTCCTAGACAAGTCATTGGGCAGTTAGGAAGAAGGATAAGGGGAAGGTTTAAGGGAAAAGATAGTGAGTTTGGTTTTAGATTTGTTAAATTCAGGATGTACATGGAACATCCAGTTTGAGATGACAATGGAAATGTGAGTCTTAAAATTGGGGTGAGAAGTTAGACTAGTTAAGTTGATCTGAGAATATCTTAGGTATGATTCTTTAATCTTTGGAAGTTGGTTGATGAGGTCACCATTGAAATGGAGGGAGGGAGATAAGATAACCTAGGGAAAGATCACTAGGACACACTCAAGGTCAGCAGGAATGGTGGGAATAAAAATATGATAAAGGAGACTGAGAAAAAATGTCAGCGAATAGAAGGAAAACCTGGACAGAGTAGTGTCATAGAAACTTTGAAAGACCAAAATATCAAAGAGGAGAGTGGGATCAATAGTTTCAAGGGCTGCAGAGTAGAAGAAAATGGATATTGAGAGGGGGCCATTACATTTGGCAAATAAAAAAATCACTAGTAGCTTTGAGAGATTGGTTTCAGTTGAATGGTATGTGTGTAAACCAAATTAGAGAATTAAAAAGAGATTGAGAACATTGGAAGTTGAAGTACTCTGATTTTGTACAAACAAAAAACAGTCACAAAGGAAACAGTTATTTGAGAAAATATCTTTTCATTGTTTCTCTGACAAAAAGATATGTAAGGTACTGAATCAACTTTATGAATCATTCCCCAATTGGTTAATGATTAGAGGCAGTTTTCAAAGAAAGAAGTCCACTATCAACAAATTTAAAAATAATCTAAATTGCTAATATAGAAATTCAAATTAAGCAACTCTGAGAATCCTCTTCAGATTGACAAAGATAATATAAAAATTTAAATGACAAAAGGTACATTTTTGTACTTATTGATAGAGGAATACTATGAATTTGTCCAGCTTTCTAGAAAGCAGTTTGGAATTATGGCCAAAAATTCACCTAAGTGACTAGCACTATTTGATATATTAAATGAGATCAAAGAAAGAAGAAAAAAGACCCATAAATATATTTCTATCTGTCTATCTGTGTCTCTATCTGTATGTGTTTTTGTCATACAAAACAACTAGGGGCGTCCATAGTTAAGGAATGGCTGAAAAAGTATAGTATATGATTGTAATAGAAAAATTTTATGCTGTTAGAAATGAGTAAAGGGTTGATTTCAGAGAAACCTGGGAAGACATATTAAATATTGTAGAGTAAAATGAGCAGAACCAGAAGACCAATTAAATTTGTATAATAAATATCATATAAATAAAGGCAAAATACTTCGAAAGACTTTAGAACTATAATCACAGATCTTAAAGAAGTCACTTAAGCTTTTCCTTACTTTCTTTATCTGTACAGTGGAAATAAAAGCTACAGTTATGTCCCAGACTCAAGAGAGATAATATCTGTAAAGTGCTTTGCACAATGCCTGGCATGTAGTAGGTGTTATATTGACTTATCATCATCATCATCATCATCATCATCATCATCATCATCATTATGACTACCACTACAACATAACAGATACCATTTAAATGTTGATTAAAATAATACTTATTATTATTATCATTACTATTGTTCTATTGGATACTTGGATATTGAACCATTACTATAGTTATTACCTATTAAGTCAAGCTATTTAAATAATTTTGAATCCATCCACTTGTATTATCATTTTATCCAGACATATGTATATTCTCTGCACTAAAAGTAGTATCATTTCCTTGAACTACAGGTTTCATAAACACTTATTGACATGGGTTCATCTGACATTACCTGTTCATGCTGAATCATGATGGCTTTTTGTACTTGCCATTTTCTTTTTTAGATTTTCACTAATTTCCCATTTAATTATTCATTCTAGATTTTTCCAGTTATCAGGATCAAGCTCATTGTTTTTTATTTTGTAGACCATTCTTTTCTCTTTTTGGAAAAGTAGGATGTTTGTACTTCTTCAATTGAGTGGTTCCTTGCCTATTCTTCACAGTATTTAAGATATCACTGGTTGTTGCTTAGCATCCTTATCTTTCAGTTCTTTCAGGACAAGAGGAGGGGATTCATTTCAGCCAGGTGACTTGACTTTCTAAAGAACAGCTAAGTCAATTCTCCTTCTTAACTTGGGTATCAAATTTCTCTCGATTATTTTTGTAAGAAAACAAGCAAAATAAAATTTGACTGTTTTTGCTTTTTCCTTTGTCAGTTGTCCTCATCCCTTCCACTCTAAGAATCAGTCCTGCCATGAGTTTCAGAGATAAGAATTGTTAGTGATTGAGAATTGTCAATGGGTACAAGTAAGGTCAAGTATTTGGCTACATACTTAAGATAGCATTAAATTTGACTGTCATAATGGTCAACTTCTTTATGTGAGGTAAAGTGGGAAAGATGATTTCTACATGTTTTCTTTCTTTCTTTTTTTTTTTTTGATTTGTTGGAATCCATTTTATTCACATATAAGCCACAAGTCACTTAACTATGAATTTACCTCGATTACAAGGTTTAGTGTGATGATATTTTATGTGTTTTTTTTTATTAAAGCTTTTTATTTGTATAACATATGTATGGGTAGTTCCTCAGCATTGATCTTTACAAAGCTTTCTGTTACAAATTTTACCCCCAGTCCCCTCCCCTGCCCTAGATGGTAGGAAGTCCACTACATGTTAATAATGTAATAATACTTGACAAGTTGTGCAAGAAAAATCCTATCTACAAGAAAAAAAAAAAGAAAATCAGAGAAAAGAAACACAATGCAAGCAAACATCAATAGAGAGCATGAAAATGTTATGCTGTGGTCCACATTTCACATCCCTCTCTCTGGGTGTATATGGCTTTCTTCACTGAACAATTGGAACTGGTTTGAGACAATTCTTTGTTGCAGAGAGCCATGTCCATCAGAATTGATCATCATGTAATATTGCTGTTGCTGTGTTTAATGATCTCCTGGTTCTGCTCGTTTCACTCAGCATCATATCATGCAAGTCTCTCCAGGCCTCTCTGAAACCGTCCTGCTGGTCGTTTCTTACAGAGCAATAATATTCTATAACATTCATATACCATAATTTATTCGGCCATACTCCAATTGATGGGTATCCATTCAGTTTCCAGTTTCCAGCCACTACAAAAAGGGCTGCCACAAACATTCTTGCACATGTGGGTCCCTTTCCCTCCTCTAAGATCTCTTTGGGATATAGGCCCAGCAGAAACACTGCTGGGTCAAAGGGTATGCACAGTTTGACAACTTTTTGAGCATAGCTCCAAATTGCTCTCCAGAATGGCTGGATCCGTTCACAGTTCCACCAACAATGTATTAGTGTTCCAGCCTTCCCACATCCCCTTCAACCTTTGTGATTATCTTTTCCTGTCATTTTAGCCAATCTGACAGGTGTGTAGTGGTACCTTAGAGTTGTCTTAATTTGCGTTTCTCTGATCAATAGTGATTTGGAGCAGCTTTTCATATGATTAGAGATGGTTTTAATTTCATCATCTGAAAATTGTCTGTTCATATCTGTTGACCATTTATCTATTGAAGAGTAGCTTGAATTCTTATAAATATGAGACAATTTTCCATATATTTTAGAAATGAGGCCTGTATCAGAACCATTAAATGTAAAGATGATTTCCCAATTTGATGCTTCCCTCCTAATCTTGTCTATAATTAGTTTTATTTGTACAGAAACTTTTTAACTTAATATAATCAAAATTATCTATCTGGTGTTCAATTAAGAGTTCCAGATCTTCTTTGGACATAAATTTATTCCATCTCCACAGGTCTGAGAGGTAAACTATACTACGTTCCTCTAATTTGCTTACAACATCACTCTTTATGTCTAGATCATGAACCCATTTAGATCTTATCTTGGTATGTGGTGTTAGGTGTGGGTCAGCCCTAATTTCTTCCACACTAGTTTCCAATTTTCCCAGCAGTTTCTGTGGAATAGTGAGTACTTATTCCAAAAGCTGGGGTCTTTGGGTTTATCAAACACTAAATTGCTAAAGTTATTGCCTAGATTGTCCTGATATCCTATTCTATGCCACTGATCAACTACTCTATTTCTCAGCCAGTAGCAAATGGTTTTGATGACTGCTGCTTTATAATATAGTTTTAGATCTGGTACAGCAAGGCCACCTTCATCTGCCTTTTTTTTTCATTAATTCCCTTGAAATCCTTGACCTTTTGTTCTTCCAAATGAACTTTGCTACTATTTTTTCTAGATCTGTAAAATAATTTCTTGGGAGTTTGATTGATATGGCGCTAAATAAGTAGGTGAGTTTGGGTAGTATTGTCATTTTTATTATATTCGCTTGGCCTACCCATGAGCACTTAATGTTTTTCCAATTGACTAGGTCTGATCTTATTTGTGTGGAAAGTGTTTTGTAGTTTAGTTCGTATAGTTTCTGACTTTTCCTTGGCAGATAAATTCCCAAATATTTTATACTATCAACAGTTATTTGGAATGGAATTTCTTTTTGTATCTCTTGCTGCTGAACTTTATTGGTAATATATAAAAATGCTGATGATTTATGTGGATTTATTTTGAATCCTGCAACTTTACTAAAATTGTGGATTGCTTCTAGTAGTTTTTTAGTTGAGTATCTAGGGTTCTCTAAGTATACCATCATGTCATCTGCAAAGAGTGATAATTTGGTTTCCTCATTACCTACTCTAATTCCTTTAATCTCTTTTTCTTCTCTTATTGCCAAAGCTAACATTTCTAATACAATATCAAATAGTAATGGTGACAGTGGGCAGCCTTGTTTCACTCCTGATCTTATTGGGAATGGTTCTAGTTTGTCTCCATTACATATGATGTTTGCTGATGGTTTTAAGTAGATGGTACTAATCATTTTAAGAAAAAGCCCATTTATTCCTATATTCTCTAGTGTTTTTAATAGGAATGGGTGTTGGATTTTATCAAATGCTTTTTCTGCATCTATTGAGATAATCATATGGTTTTTGTTAGTTTGGTTATTAATATAATTAATTATGCTGATAGTTTTCCTAATATTGAACCAGCCCTGCATTCCTGGTATAAATCCTACTTGGTCATAGTGGAATATCCTGGGGATGACTTTCTGTAATCTCATTGCTAATATCTTATTTAAAATTTTTGCATCAATATTCATTAGGGAAATTGGTCTATAGTTTTTTTTTCTCTGTTTTCACCCTACCTGGTTTAGCTATCAGCACCATATCGGTCTCATAGAAAGAATTTGGTAGTATACCTTCTGTCCCTATTTTCTCAAATAGTTTGTATAGTATTGTAATAAATTGTTCTTTGAATGTTTGGTAGAATTCACATGTAAATCCATCTGGTCCTGGAGATTTTTTCTTAGGAAGTTGGTTAATAGCTTGTTCTATTTCTTTTTCTAATATGGGACTATTTAAATAATTTATTTCCTCTTCTGTTAACCTGGGCAATCTATATTTTTGTAGATATTCCTCCATTTCCTTTAGATTGTCAAACTTACTGGCATAAAGTTGGGCAAAATAACTTCTAATTATTGCTCTAATTTCTTCTTCATTGGAGGAAAGTTCTCCCTTATCGTTCTTGAGACTAACAATTTGATTTTCCTCTTTCCTTTTTCTTATCAAATTAACTAAAGGCTTATCTATTTTGTTGGTTTTTTCATAAAACCAACTCTTAGTTTTATTTATTAATTCAATAGTTTTCTTCTTTTCAATTTTATTAATTTCCCCTTTTATTTTTAGAATTTCCAATTTGGTATTTAGTTGAGGGTTTTTAACTTGTTCTTTTTCTAGTATTTTTAATAATAAGCCCAATTTGTTGATCTTTTCTTTCTCTATTTTATGCAAGTAAGCATCTAGAAATATAAAATTGCCCCTTATAACCGCTTTGGCCATATCCCACAAATTTTGGTATGTTGTCTCCTTATTGTCATTCTCCTGGATGAAAATATTGATTGTGTCTATGATTTGCTCTTTCCCCCATTCATTCTTCAGGATTAGATTATTTAATTTCCAATTAATTTTCTGTCTATTTTCTCCTGGCCTTCTATTGCATGTGATTTTTATTGCATCATGATCTGAAAAAGATGCATTTACTATTTCTGCCTTTCTGCATTTGATTTTGAGGTTTTTATGCCCTAACACATGGTCAATTTTTGTATAGGTTCCATGGACTGCTGAGAAAAAAGTAAACTCCCTACTGTCTCCATTCAACTTTCTCCATAGATCTATCATACCTAACTTTTCTAACAATTGGTTTACCTCCCTAGTTTCTTTCTTATTTATTTTGTGGTTTGATTTATCTAATTCTGAGAGAGCAAGGTTGAGATCCCCCACTAGTTTAGTTTGGCTGTCTATTTCTTCTTGCATCACTCTTAATTTCTCCCCTAGGAATTTGGATGCTATTGCACTTGGTGCATATATATTTATATTGATATTGCTACATTATCTATGGTACCCTTTAATAAAATATAGTTTCCTTCCTTATCTCTTTTCATTAGATATATCTTGGCTTTTACTTGATCTGAGATAAGGATTGCTACCTCTGCTTTTTTTTGTTCACCTGAAGCATAGTAAGTTCTGCTCAAGCCTTTTACCTTCATCCTATATGTGTCACTATGTTTTAGATGCCTTTCTTGTAGACAACATATTGTGGGATTCTGGTTTTTAATCTAGTCTGATATCTGCTTCCACTTTATGGGAGAGTTCATCCCATTCACATTCACAGATAGAATAACTAATTCTTTATTTCCTGCCATCTTATTTATCCAAGTTATGTTTTTCCCTTTCCTTTCCTCTTTCTCCCTTTCCCCCTCCTCAGTATTTTGCTTTTGATGACCCCCTCCCCCAAACAATCCTCCACTCTTTAGATCCCCTCCCCCCTTTTTTTTACTCCTTTCCCCTGATTCTTCTCGTTTCCCTATTATTAGTTTATCCCTTTCTTTTCCTCCTTTCCCTCCCACTTCCCTCTAGCAACGGACAAGTTTCTCTGTGAAATCAAGTGTCTGATATACACTTTTAGAGCCCAAACTGATGAGAGTAAGATTTACACAATGCTCATCTCCCTCCCTTCTTTCTCTCAATTATATTAGGTTTTCTTTGCCTCTATGAGATTTTTCCTTGTTTTTATCTCCTTTTTAAAAAAAATCTTATTTTACCACCTCTTCCCTCTTTTCCCTAGTATGATAACCTTTCATATTATCAAAGTAATATCTAGTTACCCCCAAACTTTAAGTATCCCCACAGTAGAAATAAAGTTCTCAAGAGTCCTTTCCTTTTTACCTTTTTATGCTTCTCTTGAGTTCTGTGTTTGGAGGTCAAATTTTTTTCTTCAGATCTGGTCTTTTTATTAGAAATAGATGAAATTCATCTATATCATTAAATGACCATCTTCTTCCCTGGACGATAATGCTCATTCTAGCTGGATAGGTTATTCTTGGCTGTAATCCAGGTTCTTTTGCCTTTAGGGAATATCTGGTTCCAGGCCCTTCGATCCTTCAATGTGGAGGCTGACAGATTGTGTGTGATTCTAATTACTGATCCTTGGTATTTGAATTGTTTCTTTCTAGCGGCTAGCAAAATCTTTTCCTTGGTGCGATAGTCCTGACATTAGCCACGATATTCCTTGGGGTTTTAATTTTGGGGTCTCTTTCAGGAGGTGATCGGTGAATTCTTTCAATGGTGATTTTGCCTTCTGATTCTACAACCTCAGGGCAGTTTTCTTTCAGGATTTCCTGGAAGATAGTGTTTAGAGTCTTTTTTTCATCATGGCTTTCAGGAAATCCAATAATCCTTAGGTTGTCTCTCCTAGATCTATTTTCCAAGTCAGTTCTTTTTCCTAGGAGATATTTCATATTTTCTTCTATTTTTTCATTTTTTTGTTTTTGTTTGACTGATTCTTGAATTCTTATTGAGTCATTCACTTGCATTTGTTCAATTCTTATTTTTAAAGTGTTGTTTTCTTCAGTTATCTTTTTTAGCTCCTTTTGTAACTGGCCAATTGAATTTTTTTTGTTCATTGCACTCTTTTTCCACTTCACTAATTTTATTTTTCAGTGCATTATTGTCTATTTCCAATTCACCAATTTTGTTTTTCAATAAATTGGTGTCTTTTTCATATCTCTTTTGCAGGGCATTATGTCCTTCTTGCAAGATATTTTATCCTTCTTGCACTGATTTCAGTTTATTTTCCCATTTATCCTCCAGCTCTCTTTTGAGATTCTTTATGCAATCTTCCAGAAAGGCCTTTTGAAAAGGGGACCAGTAATGGTCCTTGATTACTTTTTCTGGAGTTTTGTCTAAAGGAACCTCAGGACGTGGGGTCTGCCCTTCTTTCTCTCAATAGAAGCTGTCTATGGTGAGAACTCTCTTTTGCTTCTTCATTTTTTTAGACAGAGTGGGGGTCTTTTTAAGGCTAGAGAAGCCATGGCTTCGGTAGTTTGCCCTGGGGCAATTTGGCGAATCAACTCAAAGTGTTAGGCCGGTGGGGGCTAGGAATTTGCCCGAAGTACTCCTTAAAAGAGGCAAATCTGCCAGAACACCTGCCCCCAATCAGGGCAGAGTGTCCCGAGTGCCTCAGATAAACTCCAGGTGTTTGGAGTTTGGAGTTTCTGTCAGGCTGAGCTGAGTCCCACCCTCACATCCTGACTGCACCGAGTAAACTGTTTACCCCTCTGCCCGAGTTAAACAGACCTGATATAAAGTTCTTCAGAGATATCTGCAAGCAGTATCCTAATATTTCTGGAGTCATTGATTTGAAGATCAGTTCAGAGGCTTATTTTATTGTTGATTTGAGAAAAGATCGGAGGAGGATACAGAGAGTCACGTCTTCACTCTGCCATCTTGGCTCTGCCCCCCCTACCTGTTTTCTTGAAGAAAGATGTCTTCTTTCAGTGCTGACATAGCTTCTTATCATTGTAATCCAAGAAGTAAAATTATTAATAGCAAGAACATGGCACATCTAATCTACTTGCTTACTGGGATCTTCCAGTCTATTTTCAATAACAAGAACTCTCCCATTCCTGTGTGGCAGTTTTCCATTCCCTTTTAATACACTAAATTCTTATTCCATCTTTTTGGTTTCTTTTTTTCTTCCCAGGGTGATTGGCCTCCTTTGGCTTTAATGCCAATCACCATCTACAGGCTTAACAGGCATCTGACTTCAGAGGTCAGACAGCTCAGCAGCAGTCTTTAAATTTTGTAGACCATCAGTTTCATCTCATCAAGGTACCTGAGTTTGTGCCCATCATGATGAGTGCCAATCCTGATTCACTTATTAGTGAATCATAGTCAAATGAACAAAGTGCCAGGCAGATACATGACGATAGAGCAAAAAAAGGGAGGGGAATAGAAAGGGACAGCAAAACAGATGAAATGATTTTAGGTGGATTGCATAGGTTCTCTATGTATGGATGCATAAAGCCTACTCTAGCATTTAGGCTTCTTAGGTACTATGAGAAAATACTGATTTCCTGTTTATTAAACTCTCTATGATTTAGAATTTAATAATAGGTTGTTTTAGATTTATATTATTTTTTCTTTTGAAAAATGCATATGAAAAATGGATTTTAGGGTTGTCACCAGTGCTTACAGAAATTTATAACACAAGCTTAAGTCCTAATGAGTAGATTAAAAAAAAATGTTTCATTGCTTTCTAAAGTGTTTTCTTGATACTAATTTTTAAACTAACAAGCCTGTGTTCTAAAAGTATGATGAATGATTTGCACCTTCACAGTTAGATCAACAGAACTTCATTTCTGCAATGCTTCACTTCCAATTTGCATCTTAAAAAGGTGTGACCTCCTCCTTTTTCCAGCTTTATGCCTCTGTTGTCATGTGTTTAATCTCCAAATGATTAGCTTTTACCAACAACAGTACTGCCTACGTATATTTGCGTATTGTTTCAAAATTTTGGTAAAGTACATGATCTATTAAAATAAGCAGGGCTTTTTTTAAATGAGCATGTGCATTTGCTTATAGCTCTAATTTGATCAATGAGTTTTTTTTTATTGACTCACTTTTCTTGCTAAATAACCTCAGAAGGCATAATATTTCTGCCAACTGTACTTTTCTCTCCCTCTCTCTGTATGAGTCAGCCTTGCATTTTTGGATCTAAATTTCTTTCCCCTTCAGGTTTTCACAGTACAAAAAAAGCTTATTACTGAAACTCATTTGGTTTTGCACAAATCAATTGAAAAAATTCATTTGAATTATAAGAAGTCCACCTCCTAGGTGAGAATTTTACAAAAATCTCAAAATCAGGCTGTCAGAGAAAACCTAAAGATATTTTCTAAAAGTATGGTAGTTAGCTTTGGCGTTGAAGAAATCTACTAATTTAGGTAATTACATGCATTCTGAGAACACAAATCATAACTGTAATTTCACTAGGAAACTACTTTTCTCCATTTTGTGTCTTAAATTGTAATTGATGTTGTAGAGTGCTGTGAAACTGTGGCCAGGCACTAGACCTAAAATGACTGCCTTGAATGGTGGTTGAATAAATACAAAATTCAAATTGAGGGCAAGTTCAGAAATATGATTTCAGTGTTCTTGTATATGTGTTAGTGACTAATGGAGTGTGGTATAGTGGAAATAGAATGCTAGATTTATAGTCATAGGACCTGAGTTCAAAAGCCAGCCCTGCATGTCCCTTAAGATCTCTGGGCTTCAGGCTTTTTCATTTACAGAGTAAGATGATTGAGCAAGATGATTTCTAAGGCCTTTTTTAGCTATGAATTTATGATGGTATGTTAATTCTATGACTTGTGTACATAAGCTATCCTTGGCTTATGTGTAGGAAAGCCAAAAGGGCCTTTTGAGTATTATAATCTTCTGGGCTGCTTCAGGCCATGTTTTACTTCATTGCTGAAAAGGACCTGGTATTTTAAATGAAGTTGGAAACTGACTTCTTGGTCTCTTGGGCTTTTCCTGACCTGTAATTGGGGATGAGGAGGGTGAAGAAGGGAAGGGAGCTGGGTGCTATGTCTGTCCACAGCAGAATCAGTTTTCTACTCAGTCTTTAGACTATGATTTACAATATTATTTTATTGTAAGTAGTGCTCTTTGACTCTGCCTTTCAGAGGATCAGGCAGCCCTCTCTGCTATCTTCACATGGAGTGTGGAATCAATCAAGCAGGTTTGCAAATTTGGGGCCCTTCTACCTTTTTCCTCTTTGTGTTTCCTTTTCTGAGTAAATGACTTTGATCAGACAGTACTGAGCCAGTGTAAAATGTAAAATGCCTGATTTAGCAGTCTTGATGAACTAACTGTTTTACAATATGATTCACTTATTAGTGCATGAATCTTAGTCATATTTACAAAGTGCCAGTCGATTGTAACTAAAGTTAGGCTGAATCTTACTAATACTGTTAATTCAAGTTATGACTTTATGTGTAGCTTTTCTTTTTGTTCATAGGGATAGATTACCTGACTCCTAGGTGATTTTTATCATTTATTGAATTATTTGTTACCTTTCTCTGGGGTATCCTTTATACTTGTGAATCATAAATTACTATAATTAAAATCATCTTTAATAAATAGAACTGATAAGCTTCATAAACTGGTAAGTGTGAAAAATAAGAGGCCTCTCTTACCATGGCCAATCTCTCTAGGACTTAAACAGGGCCAGATTGCAAAGCTAGGAAAATAAGACTGAGAGATTGATGTGTTCTAGCCCTTAAGAATTAGAGATTTCTCTAGCTAGACATTCATCAATACTAGACATTGTCAATGCTAGATATCTTAATATGATAGACTAATAAATAGTGGAGTAATAATGAGATAGTATTTATCACCAATATCAAAAGATGTAATATCAGTATTTTTTGTAATCAAAGGAGAACTGTGGCAGAATGAAAATATGACTGTTTATACTTGAAGTCTATGCCCAATTATAGATTCAGATACTAGGAAGATTTATTGTTATATTTATTATTATTGTTGTTTTTGTAAAAAATATTATATTAAGTATTAGGATTGATAATAATAATAATATCTTTGATTTACACTATTGATCAGAGAAATGCAAATCAAGACAACCCTGAGGTACCACTACACACCTGTCAGATTGGCTAAAATGACAGGAAAAGTTAATGATGAATGTTGGAGGGGATGTGGGAGGGCTGGGACACTGATGCATTGTTGGTGGAGCTGTGAACGGATACAGCCATTCTGGAGAACAATTTGGAGCTACGCTCAAAAAGTTATCAAACTGTGCATACCCTTTGACCCAGCAGCATTTCTATTGGGCTTATATCCCAAAGAAATCATAAAAGAAGGAAATGGCCCCACATGTGCAAGAATGTTTGTGGCAGTACTTTTTGTAGTGGCTAGAAACTGGAAGCTGAATGGATTCCCATCAATTGAAGAGTGGCTGAATAAATTATGGTATATGAATGTTATGGAATATTATTGTTCTGTAAGAAACAACCAGCAGGATGATTTCAGAGAGGCCTGGAGAGACTTGCCTGAACTGATGCTGAGTGAAACGAGCAGAACCAGGAGATCATTATACACGGCAACAACAATACTATATGATGATCAATTCTGATGGACATGGCTCTCTTCAACAATGAAATGTTTCAAACCACTTCCAATTGTTCACTGAAGAAAGCCATATACACCCAGAGAGAGGGATGTGAAATGTGGACCACAACATAACACTCTCATACTCTTGATTGATGTTTGCTTACAATGTGTTTCCTTTATCTGATATGTCTTCTGTGTAGATACGATTTTTCTTGCACAACAATGATAAGTTTGGAAATATGTATACATATATTCGATTTGTCAAGTATTTTAACATAATTAACATGTAGTGGATATCCTGCCATCTAGGGGAAGGGTGGGGAGTTGGGGGGAAAAATTTGTAACAGAAAGCTATGTAAGGGTTAATGTTGAAGAATTACCCACACATATGTTATGCAAATAAAATAAAATTTAAAAAAAAATCTTTGATTTATTATGAAGCAACTCTGAGGTCTCACTACACATTCAGCAAATTGGCAAAGATGAAAAAATGAGCATAATCAGTGCTGGAGATACTTTGGAAAGTAGGTACATATATCTATGAATTGTTCTAACCATTCCGCCTTTCCCCTAATCCTTCTATTAATTCATCCCTTTCTTTTCCCCCTTTCCCTCCTACTTCCCTATACAGAGGGCCAAGTTTTTCCCTGAAATCAAATGTGTCTGATATACTCTTTTAGAGCCCAATCTCATGAGAGTAAGAATACTCATCACCCTCCCTTCTTTCCCTCAATTATATGAGATTTTCTATGTCTCTTCATGAGACTTTGCCTTATTTTACCTCCTTTTTATTTTTACTTTATTTTACCTCTGTTCCCCTCCCCCCCTTTTTACAGTATGATATACCTTCCACCTCTAATTTCTTTTCGATTATTATCAAAGTAAAATCAAATTATACCCCCATTCTTTAAGGATACCCCTAGTAGAGATATAGTTCTTGAGTTCTTTCCTTTTTACACTTCTCTAGAGTTCTGTGTTTGGAGGTCAAATTTTTTGTTCAGATCTGGTCTTTTCATTAGAAATAGGTGAAATTCTCCTGTATCATTGAATGACCATCTTCTTCCCTGGAAGATGATGCTCATTCTAGCTGGATAACTTATTCTTGGTTGTAATCCAAGTTCTTTTGCCTTTCGGAATATCTGGTTCCAGGCCCTTCGATCCTTTAAAGTGGAAGCTGACAGATCCTGTGTAATTCTAATTACAGTTCCTCGGTATTTGAACTGTTTCTTTCTAGCTGCTTGCAATATCTTTTCCTTGGTGCGATAGTCCTGAAATTTGGCCACAAAATTCCTTGGGGTTTTAATTTTGGGGTCTCAGGAGGTGATCGGTGAATTCTTTCAATGCCAACTTTGCCTTCTGATTCTAGAACATCAGGTCAATTCTTTTCATGATTTCCTGGAAGATAGCATCAAGGTTCTTTTTTTCATCGTGACTTTCAGGGAGTCCAATAATCCTTAGATTGTCTCTCCTGGATCTGTTTTCCAAGTCAGTTGTTTTTCCTCGGAGATATTTCATATTTTCTTCTATTTTTTTCATTTTTTGTTTTTATTTGACTGATTCTTGAAGTCTTATTGAGTCATTCATTTCAATTTGTTCAATTTTAATTTTTAAGGTATTATTTCCTTCAGCTATCTTTTTAAGCTCCTTTTGTAACTGGCCAATTGAATTTTTTGGTTCATTGCATTCTTTTTCCATTTTGCCAGTTTTATTTTTCAGTGAATTGTTGTCTTTTTCCAATTCACCAATTTTGTTTTTCAGTGAACTGTTTTCTTTTTCCAATTCACCAGTCCTATTTTCCAGTTTTTGATATTTCTGTTGCCCTGATCTCAATTTATTTCCCCATTCTTCTTCTAGCTCTCTTTTGAGATTCTTAATGCAGTCATCCAGGTAAGCCTTCTGAAAGGGAGACCAACTTAAGTCTGCCTTTGTGGCTTCATCTGGGATTGTTTTCATAATGTCAGGATCTGGGGACTGTTCTATTTTTTCTCCGTAAAAGCTTTCTATGGTGAGAGCTCTCTTCTGCTTCTTGCTCATGATTTAAAGTTGGGATATTGGTCAAAAGCAGAGAAAACTGCAACAATTTGTATTTGCCCTGGGGCAGTTTGCCGAGTTGACTTCCGGTCTGAGGCTGGTCGGGCTGGATTTGCACTAGGACCACGTTTTCAGCTGCTCTCGATCCACCCTTTACCAAAGGCAGATCTGCCAAAGCATCTGTCCGCAAGCAGAGCAAAGTGGCCCAGGCGTCTCCCAGGGGCTTCCTGGGTGCCTAAAATCCGCCCCTCTATTGCAGCCCTGACTTCCGCCCAGGCTGGAGTCTGATCGCGACCAGTGGCCGATTTCCGCTGAGGCTAACCTTCTCTGGAGTTCTTTTAAGGTAGATTTTTGATAGAAGTGCGTTATAGTCCAAATGTTTGGCGGAGCCCTCACTCCAAAACCAGATTGAAGGCTCACTTTGTCTGGGTCTGAGGGAAGGTCCCAGGAGTTTACAGAGAAAGCTGTCTGCAGTTTGCCATCTTGGCTCTGCCCCCCTCGACGACAATTTTCAGATGAAGAAATTGAAACTATTTCTGGTCACATGAAAAGGTGCTCCAAATCATTATTGATCAGAGAAATGCAAATTAAGACAACTCTGAGATACCACTACACACCTGTCAGATTGGCTAAAATGACAGGAAAAGATAACAATGAATGTTGGAGGGGATGTGGGAAGACTGGGACACTGATGCATTGTTGGTGGAGCTGTGAACGGATCCAAACATTCTGGAGAACAATTTGGAACTATGCTCAAAAAGTTATCAAACTGTGCATACCATTTGACCCAGCAGTGTTTCTATTGGGCCTATATCCCAAAGAGATTTTAAAGGAGGGAAAGGGCCCCACATGTGCAAGAAAGTTTGTGGCAGCCCTTTTTGTAGTGGCTAGAAACTGGAAACTGAAGGGATGCCCATCAATTGGAGAGTGGCTGAATAAATTATGGTATATGAATGTCATGGAATATTATTGTTCGGTAAGAAACGACCAGCAGGACGATTTCAGAGAGGCCTGGAGAGACTTGCATGAACTGATGCTGAGTGAAACGAGCAGAACCAGATCATCATACACAGCAACAACAGTATTACATGATGATAAATTCTGATGGACATGGCTCTCTGCAACAAAGAATTGTCTCAAACCAGTTCCAATTGTTTGCTGAAGAAAACCATATACACCCAGAGAGAGGGAAATGAAATATGGACCACAACGTAACATTTTCATGATCT